>JAWQFJ010000416.1:22500-47500 GCA_034096865.1 Theodoxus fluviatilis
GGTGGGTGGGAGTAGCATGGTGAAAGAAAGGAGAGGGGGGTGGATCTTTATAATGAGACTCCTCTGGCTACAGGGGTGGCTATGTGCATGGAGGGTCGTCTTTTTTTTACGCCTTACGGGGGGGATGAGGCTCTTTGATTGAGAGGGGGGTGGGTGGGTATATGTGGGTAGGATGGAGGGGTGGGGTGGGTTGATAAAAGGAGAAGAAGAGGCAGAAGGGCAGATGCCAGTGAATGGAGGTCCAGCTGGTCGATCCCATGAGTCCACGTGTTGCCGTGATGGAGAAAAGGTGGAAGGCGATGATAGAAGAAAGACACAATGTGACAGTGTGGTGTTAGAGATAGTGGTTTCGTTGCGTCACACATTGGCAGTGCAAAAGTCCGCCTACTCTGTGCTTGCATGTGCGTGTGCGTGCACATGTAAATGCGTGCGCAAGTGTGTGCGTGTTCTTGCGATAAAGCGTGTTCATGGTTTTCATGCATTTATAAATGCATGCTGGATTGCGTTTATGAGCACAGGTTTGTGCGTGCATGATTGCATGTAAAGGTAAAGGTGTGGTTTTTTATAGCGACTTACACCCTTTGTCTGGGTCTCAAACCGCTTACACTTTACCCCCTGATCACTGGGCATGTGGTTTCAGAGACATGGGCATACGTCCTAGGTCGTTCTTGTGAGTGGATGTGCTCGTGTGTGTGCGAGGCCAAAACAAGACCATTGGAATGGGGCATCAAACGCTGAAGTTTGGTTGGTATTGGTCGAGAGAATTGAAGAAATAGAAAGCAAGAGAAGGAAATAGCTTGGAACTTTGAAACAGTTTAAAGTTGTTGGGAAGTGGAGGGATGTTGAGCATTAAAACCCACACAAAAAGGCTTGAGTAGATAAGCAGGTAAGAATGCTATGGAGGCAGGGTGTAGAGGTTGGGGAAAATGAAGTTGAAGTGCGAGGGGAAGGCGGGTGGCACATGAGGGAGGGGGTAGGGGGGGTGGGAGGCGTGATGGAAGTGGAGACTTTGGAGGGTTGCGGGCCGAAATGGTCACGGACCGTTGCACCCCAGTGAGTCTGGAGCCAGTCACACAGTGCGGGCGGGTAAAAGGATCGCCTCGCTTACACCCGAGCCGTGCAACTGTGACGGATCGCTCCCACTATGCCAAGACCCGCCCGCCTGCCTGCTTGTCTGGCCTCGGTTTGTGCGTCTCTACACCTTCCCCTCACCCCCACCCCTACCCCCTGCCCCCTACCCTCAGTCTGCCCTTCTTCCTTCTTCCTCCCTCCCTGCCAGTTTGCCTCTCACTCCGCCCCACCCTCCCTCAGTTCTCCCTTGGCTGCTGAAGTGGCAGGTACCCCGTCTGCGTTTCCATGAGTTTGGTTCTGCAGTGAGCCTGTCTTTTTTTCGTGGGCAGTACACCTGCGTGTGACTGGCCGCTACTAGTTTGAAGACCTATAGGTGGTTGTCATATCTGCCCAGGCACCGTACTGAGCCAGTGAGTAGTCTGTGAACCGTGACCACATGTGACCGTTCTTGGACTGCATAGAGCTAGGGACGGACGCCCTAGCTCTCGGTGAAGTTGTGCGTTGAGAAAGAATGAGACGAGGTGAAGAAGACGTATCCCTTGTGCACGGACTCGCTGTTTAGAAAGTAACAGGCTCGGTCTTCATTCCCTTGCAGAGACTTGGGGGATAAAGTGACGGGAAGCCGACTTTTCACAACAGCAGATGGAGCGAGGAGACCTGCGAAGAAGTGGCGGCATTGAGTGAGATCGTGATGACAGGAGCGCAGATGAGGTGGAGACGGTTACACCCGGGCACGACAGCTGCCCCTTTAGTCTCACTCTCCTTGCTTGGAAATTGACCACTAGCCGTGACAACGTTTGACGGCTTGACCTACGACCCGACCTGATTTCTGTCCGTGGGAAGTCGTAAGAGGTCAAAGTCATCGTTGTCTTCATAATCATCATCGTCGTCGTGATCGTCGCTTGCATCGCCATTGCCGTTGTTGTTAAAGTCATAGACTCAAACCTGGATGTCCACCTGGGACGAGGGGTTCTCTATTTAAGGCCGTGCCCTCTTGGTTTGCAAAAGCAGTCCCGTACTAGGATGTACTCCGTTCAAGTCCATGAATGAAGAGGCGCCTTTGCTCGCTCACTGGAACAGAAAGGCCTCCTCCAATTTCCTGCATGGATTACTGAGTTGCGCAGTGGCGTGCGAACTGGTTGCTTCCGTCTCGTCGTGCAAGTCCTCCTCCCTGCTGTCTCGGGATTTAAGGGCTGTTGTCAGCGCGGGCGTCTTTTACTGTGGATACTTCCAAGGGAAGTTCGTCGACTTCAGCAGAGACTGCGGTAGGTAAGGGAGAGGGAGAGAGAGAGAGAGAGAGAGAGAGAGAGAGAGAGAGAGAGAGAGAGAGAGAGAGAGAGAGAGAGAGAGAGAGAGAGAGCGAACGAATGGTTTATTCTTGTTAGGCCACCGGTCCATCACAACACAATTACACATAATATGCCTCTTCGGCCATAGCAATAGAAACAGCTTCTTTTCTTCTCTTGAATGCATAATACAAATACGTTGCAACCCTCGTACTGCCTTAGGCTCCTCCAGCGACAGGAGTACCTTAACATCAAAGGCATATGTATTCGTCATCAACCTGCGTATATATACATTCGTCTGAGATCTTCATAGGCAGGACATTCAAGTAACAAATGCTGTTCATTTTCGTCTGTTTCATAGCAAACTGGACATAAGTAAGCATTATCAGCTCGCTCCGTAGCAAATCTGTATTTATGCGTGAACAGATCGCTGAATCTCATCCTAAAAAGGACATAAGCATCTCGAAATACTGTTTTATCTAATATATACAAATATTTCTCTCTATTCAATTCTGTCTTAAAGGATCTGTACAGTTCATATCTACCACTCGCTGATATTGAAACTGTCCATACATTCATGTATTCAGTGATAAGGCGCTTTCTGAACTCGAGCAAGAACTTTTTATTCCGCACATTCTGATTACGCCATACCTCAGCAAAATCATATCTATGCAATACTTCTTTTATTTTGTCAACCCAGTTTCCATTATTTCCCGAGATGAGCATCATCTTGTAAACTTTGTTAGGGTATCTAGTTGCCTCCGTCCTAAGTACACGCAACCAATACTTAATAGCCCGTAAAGTTGCATTGATATACAGTGGGTATCTTCCGATTTCACCATACGTCATCAAGTTAGGAGCTTGTATAGGGAGGGACATTGAGAAATATTTTCATAGCTTGTAGGTGTACAGATTCTATTTCCGAACAGTTGCACAGTCCCCACAGTTCTGATGTATACAAAAGTACCGGCTGTATCTGGGTAGTGAACATTTTGAAATACACGTTCACTGATGGCTTTGAAGCAGTGATATCTATTTCAACTTCTGAGAGAGAGAGAGAGAGAGAGAGAGAGAGAGAGAGAGAATTCCGAAGTGAATGGACTGATGGATGGAGGAAAGGGTGGGGTGTTAAGGAGGTAAATGAACGACTACTGGATGGACATAATGACGGACCGGACGAATGAGACTGCATACTGGATGAGGAAGGGACTCGTGGACAGGGTGGACGAGAAGCTAGGAACACCCAGCACTTGCTGAGACCTAGAGCTGGCAGACAACTTGACGCAAGGCAGCGGACCACGCACCCTCACTAGCACACCTTAGGTAAACACAACTCAACTCTCAGCCATGCTTGGCTCCTCAGCATTCGACCTGCTGGCTTACCCTACCCCCTACCCGTCACGGCTCCTCCCTCCACCCCTACCCCCTCCCATGCTCTTGGCCATCTGGTAAATTTGGGGACGAGAGGGGGGTAGGGATGGGGATGCGAGAGCTGGGGGTGGAGGAGGGCGGACGCACAGGAGATGGAGGCAAGACAGACTGAAGGACTGAGCTTGCCAGGGCGCGGCTGTCTGTTCGCGTTCTTCAGGTGTCACGCTTGGTCGAGTTCTTCCCGAACTCCTTGGAGCCCGCCAACCATGGCTGCCGGGTGGCGTGGAGGCGTAAAATGAGGGTGGGAGCCAGCTCGGCTGACACTGGGCTCTGACTGGGAGTTGCGGGAGGAGAGGAAAAAAGGAAGAGGAGTGGGAGAACTCGCGCGCGCTGTCGTTTTCGTTCTGCATCGCAGCCAGTGAGAAGCGGCTGCAGGGAACGAAAGTTGAACATGAACCCTCTTTGAAGTGCGTGGAGCTGCGAGAATCGCGGCGAGAAGATGCGTTGGTAGATTTTGTTGGTTTGTGTTGTGTTTGTTGGTCGTTGGAGTGTACCCTTTCCCCTCTGGTGAGATTATGCCAGAGGTTTTCGGTGAGGAGCAGGTTGATGGGATAAGGTAGGACACGGTTTGATCTTCGTGTGACTTCTACGGTTGCATACACATACACTGATGCTGCAAGCGCTGCTCCTTACTGTGCTGCTGTTTTTATCTCCCTTGATGCACTATTGCTTATTTGTCTTTTCCACCTCCACCGCCAGTGCTGCCGCTGCTGCTGTAGATGCATTATATACTGCTGCGGCATATGATATGTTAGTATATTCAACTACGCATATGACTACCATTGCTGCTGCTGCTACAACCATGACAACTAGTGTTAATACTAATGTTACTGCTACTACCTTAATCATTGCGACTTTCTCCTCCTCCTCCTATTCTTCTTCTTTTTCTTCTTCTTCTTCTTCTTCTTCTTCTTCTTCTTCTTCTTCTTCTTCGTCTTCGTCTTCTTCTCCTCCTCCTCCTCCTCCTCCTCCTCCTCCTCCTCCTCCTTCTTCTTCTTCTTCTTCTTCTTCTTCTTCTTCTTCTTCTTCTTCTTCTTCTTCTTCTTCTCCTCCTCCTCCTCCTTCTCCTTCTCCTTCTCCTATTCTTCCTCTTCTTCTTCGTCTTCTCCTATTCTTCCTCTTCTTCTTCTTCTTCTTCATCTTCTTCTTCTTCACCATCATCATCGTCGTCGTTGTAGTTTCTGTTATTGTTTGGTGGTGGTGGTGGTGATATTACCACTACTACTTATATTGTTGCTGCTTCTCCTGGGGCTTCTACTTCTACTTCTACTACTCCGACCACCATGAGTGCGTTGTACCATCGTCACCTTTGTCACTAAATTGTCTTCTGCGTGTTCTACTTCTTAATTTTCTTCTTTCCAGTCCGCACGAAGACGATCTAGCTATCGATCTATGGTACTCGCGGAATATTGTTTTCTTCAATGACTTGTAAGAGACATTTAACTTGATCTCTTCTGTGCAGCGCATACGTTGCTGTTGCTCACTCTGTGAAGTGCTGGTCTTTGCACTACAAACTTCGTGTGGGTTGGGGGTAAGAATAGACCCACCGTGTCTGCCTGTGGGTTGGGGGTAAGAATTGACCCACCGTGTCTCCCTGTGCGATTCGTAAAAGGCGAATAACTGGGGAAATCGTAAATTGAATAGCTCTTATCATCTCTAGTGATGGTCGTGATCAATGGCCTTAAATAGTGTGTATATATATACACAAAGGCTGATATACCGTATAAATATATAGTATATATATACATATACACAGGCTGATATACCGTAAAACTCCATTCACTCCTTCCCTCCGTCATGCATTCATTCATTAGCTCTGCAATCCTCTCCTTTGGCGAGTTGAGTAGGTCAGCAATGACCTCATCTTTGGCGGGCTGCCTCCAGGGAGAATATGGGGTCCATGTGAGAGCAGCCTTTAATACATCTTTGGAAAAGTCTTAGACATGATCTTTTTCTGTGTCAGGATTTCTTTCACGGGAAGTTTCCCTTGCTTAAAAAGTCACGCATGCGAAATAGTTTCGTTTCGGCAGAAATTGGATGAAATATAAATTGAAATGGAACTCTCCCAAGGAGATCGGAAACTAGTTATGCATCGTGATAGTGCTGCAGTCGCGTATAGATGTATTTGATGCTTGCGTCATGAAGGGAGAGCTTGTGTGCCCTGCATCCTCTCTACGCGAAGTAATCTGAGAACTGTCATGTATGATGGAGACCAACGACCTGGGCAGCACCTGCCCGCATCTCCATTTTTGCCCTGCCTGGCAGACATCGACGCCAAACGCATGAAAACCGTGGACGAGGCGCTGACAGTTGAAGCGATAGGGGGCAAGTTCATCCACTGTGACGGTGTCGGCAGCAGATGACGACGGAAACGCATTGCCTGTCCCCGCGTGGCTGGCGGCTCACCTCTTCTCTTTCTCTTCGCCGCCTTGCTTTGCACATCCAAGGCCAGAACTGTTCATTATTACGCGATTGACCGAGGTATCAGAACATCTCCACTTCGATCAGCTGAGTGAATCTAGTTGCAGTACTGCACATTGCGTTTACACGGGCTTGCCAGTGAATGAGGTGGACGGCGATGCACCGAATTTAATCGAAGATGAGTGCAAATTTCTCTAGGAGAAATGCATCCGCGACGCGCTCTTTGTATCGCTGTAGCGTTGCTGTTGAATGTTTTCCTCTGTGCCTTACCGCCATAACCTGCAAATCGCATTAGAGAGAGGCGCACCACGGTTGATACAGATGAGCCTAAGTACCTTCTTGACAGCTGTCGTGCAATTGCGAATGAACTCGCATCGCAGTGCACCTAAATCTCCACCAGCCCGTGGCGTTTCCCAGTGTAGGACGTACCAGTGTGCTTCTGCGTTGGCATGAGACGACCCTGCGATAGCGTAAGCCGACGGGAGACGCTGACATACTTAGCCCAGCTCTTGTGTCGTGTACCCGTTTGTTTGCCTCTTCCACTCGGCTGGTGTCCACGCAAGCGTGCAGGTGTAGAAGGGAACGCTCCACTGTGTAGGTACTGGGTACAGGAAGGCCCTCACAGTCACTGCGACCTTGGTTCCCTCAACTCTCGCCACCCGTGCTGTCCGTGCCAGGCTGTCAGTTCACGTGCGCCAGGTTGCTTTCTTCGTGCTGTGTGAGTTGCAGACGTGCCTTCTACAGTGTCGAGTTGGATGGGCTGGACACAATCTGCAACATGCGTTAGTTCCGGGTACGAGTGAGTCTTCATTGTAGAACTAAGTACGACCAGACTCTGGCTGCGAAGTACGAGTGCGCGCATACGAATGTGCACACGTGTGTGCCTGCGTGGGGAGCCTGACATGTGCGCGTCTTTCTGTGCGTGCACGCGCAATGAGTGCGTGATGGGTTAATGAAGAGTGGGAGGATGAGAACGCTCGGACAGAACGTGTCGCACGCACACTGATGGACGGATGCGTTTGTGTGTGTGTATGGCTGTATTGCCTTTCCTACACTGCTGTCAGCCTAGCGTCTAAATCATCCGTTAGTCCTATAGAGAGTGCCTTGCCAGCTGGGCAAACTCCTCTTATCTCCTCCAGGATGTGGTCTGTTCGGTTTTCTGGTTCACTGGCGAATCAAATCGTCCCGCTAGCTACACGGTTTCCTGGCTCAGCGGCGATCACGAATTGAAGTCATGGACGCGCATGCGGGAGGCTACCAGGATGATCATGAGGACGTTGTCAGATAGCACTCGTATGACTGTTTACACCGTAACTCTATCTCCAGCCATAACTGTGCTGTGTGGTGCGCTCTTTCGCAAAGTGGGTCACGGTGCTGGAGAGAGTGGAGTATTTGAAGACGAATGTGTGTATTTTTGGACGTGCAGCGGATATTGTACTGATATTCTTTCCGATTCTTGTATTTGCATTCAAAGCATTTTTTGTTCTGTTCGAACGGGAAAATTTCTGGGCTCCAGGTGTTAAGAATGTGCCAAGTTGAGAGTTAAGCAGAGAAGGAAAAAAAGGTTATTTTGAGAGGTATGTGCAGAGACTGGAAGATTGCACTCATGGGGACACATATGTTTGCCTGGGGGGGCATTCTCACCTTGTTCGACCTGGAAAATGTGTCCAGTTGACGGAGCGAGAGAGTGGTGGCGGAGAGTGTGTGCGGTATTTTGCGACGCACTGCGGTGTATCATACAGATACGTTTACCCGATACATTTGTTTGCATTTGAGGCATTTTCATCTTATTTGGGCTGGTGAAATCTCTCGATTCGCACTTATGAAATGCGAGACATCCTCGGTGGGCGTCCAGTCTGGGCATGGGGGACATACTTCCCTAGTCCAGAACGTCCGACACTTGGGCGGCTTGGTGTCGCTATGAAAATATTATCCATCTTTCTGGCATCGAACCACCGACGCCACCCACCTTGGCCGCCTGGTGGGACGTCGCGACTGTCGCTAGGAATGCACGCTATTTCCAGCCGCGGTTATTCTGGAACCTTGGGTGGGCAGAATCGAGAGGAAGGTGTGGACCAGAAGCTATCTGTGTTTGTGGAGCGGACGCCAGCCTTTTCACGCATTGATTTCGGCCTCGGAAGGTTGCGCCCGTCTCCCTGGCTCTTCTCAATTTCCAGTCATGGTTGGCAAACATGGTGAAAGTTGACCAACTTCTCTGGCGGAATTTCTTTCTCTTCACTTCTTTCTTCTTCTTTTTTGGCGGTCCCCCATCCCTGTTTTCCTTGCTACTCTGTAGGTAAACCTGCCAGACTTGATGTCAAGAGCGCATGGGAAAGGTTTACCTACATGAATAATTCGTCGGACCTTTTGGAGACTGTAGCTTGCTGTCCTCTTCCGAAATAGCCCCTCGGTGTCAAGCGTCCTTCATCCAGCACCTACAGCTTGCGCGCACCGGTGACTCGTTAGCTCAGGTGAGACTCGGCATTTATGAATTGTCAGAGAAGGACGCTATACATGTCACACTTTGAACTCATACCAGCTGTATCCCAGTACCGAAGTCTCATATAGTCATGGTTGATGAATTGCGTGGCTGCGAATTCTGATCTGGCACCACCACGAAGGGGATACAGCAGACTGCAATTCAACATAGTTGCTTAGTCGTATACCCGCTGTGTCTCTCGGATTCGGGCTAAGCTAGGTGGCCTGCTGGCCCGTAAACTGAAAATAAATGTGTCACTCTGTTTTTCATTGACTAATTCTTTCACATTTTAAGAGAGCGTGCTGAGGAGATAGATTTGGTTGGCTGGCAGCGTCCATGCACGAATGCACTGTGATCCGTGATTGCGATGCTTGAGCGATCGCCGTAGTGTGGGTCGCCACGTGGAAGCCTTGTGTAAGAACCTCTGCTGCTAATGACTCATTCAAAGTCCCAAGGCACAAACGAGGACATAATTCTATTGAAATGCCTGGATGAAAGTTGTCCCCGTTGCTTTCATATTTGGGTCTTCTCTTGATTCATTGGGAGCTTGTGACATTAAAATCACCGTTTGCGACTTGAAGACTTACTTTGTCTTCATTGTTTTCATCTCCAAGTGCCATATGGACACCCATGCTTGCAACAGGGAGACGCAGTGTTGCTCTCTAGGCTTCGAGTTTGCAAGGTTTTGTGGATTTACAAGACAGATGTTGATCCAAGTATAATGTTTTCTGGTCACGAGGGGCATAGTTTGAGTAAGCAATATCGCATGGTACCGTGGAAGGACTATAAAATATTACTTCATGGTGCCGTGTTGACGTCGTTTTATCTCAGCCTTGCTATAAGCCATTCCACTGATTTGATTCGTTCAGATGTCATTTATTCGGTGAAAGGAAACCCCCCCCAAATTTAAAAAAAATATATATATAAATCACGTGGGTTACTGTTCCAATAAGAAGTAAAATCATATCAGACCATTTTCAGTACATGTGTACTTGACTGCACTGTGGAGATGTAGCACAGTGTCTCCTCTCCGTTGAGGCCAAGTCTGTTCGAACTTGTTGACTACACGTGTGAGCTGCGGGCTGTCACGTGAGCGATAAGGGGCCGAGTTGTCATGCTTGGTCTGTCATTCCCTATCTTTGGGTCAAAGGTGGCGCTGCCAGCATTTGATAGGTAATTGTTGGGGGTGCTGGTTCGAGTACTGAGCAAACAATGCGTAACCGGGTCAGCCCTTCCCGCTATCAGAGAGTTCTGACTGCGAGAGAGGCGGTCCTACCTGGGAAGTGAAGCGCTCCTCTGGCAGGGCACTTCCGATTCCCGTCACACGTAGTCCGTGTCTGTGCCGTATGCATCGATGATGCGTAATGGAGTATGCGCATGGGAGTGTGGTAAAGCTACGGTTCGATCCATCCGAAGCGAGCCAGCAGGTACGTGTGTGGCAGTGGTGTACTCATTGTTGAAGTGCTCAGGTGCTTGTCGACGAGTCGATCGTAAATTCTCCCTGTCTACTCGCGTAGTCCTTAAGGTGTGCTGACTGGCTCGTAAGGACTGTCGTTTGATGGCATCTTTCTGTTCGTTTGCCATGATTTGTCCTCTCTCTCTCTCTCTCTCTCTCTCTCTCTCTCTCTCTCTCTCTCTCTCTCTCTCTCTCTCTCTCTCTCTCTCTCTCTCTCTCTCTGTCTGTCTGTCTGTCTGTCTGTCTGTCTGTCTGTCTGTCTGTCTGTCTGTCTCTCTCTCTCTCTCTCTCTCTCTCTCTCTCTCTCTCTCTCTCTCTCTCTCTCTCTCTCTCTCTCTGTGTGTGTGTGTGTGTGTGTGTGTGTGTGTGTGTGTGTGTGTGTGTGTGTGTGTGTGTTTCCGCGATTTAGTTCGGTACGAGATTTGTACAGATATTTGTATTCGCATACTTTGAAAAACAAACCTGTCACTTGATGAAACTTCCGGAAGTTGCTTACTGTATGAATGAGACGTGCAGACAGACGACTTAAAGGAACACATCTGTCTTTTTGCAGTGCGTGCTTGCATGCAGTGCAGGAAGCAAGTTGCATGACCCTATTGTGAAATATATTTATAGCCCACGCCATGTGGCCAATATTGATTTTACTCAAATGTAAGAGACCCACAGCGATAAGATATTTCTCCCCTACCCTCCCCCCCCTCTCTCTCTCTCTTTCTCTCTTTCTCTCTCTCTCTCTCTCTCTCTCTTTGTCTGACCCCTCTCTCTCTCTCTCTCTCTCTCTCTCTCTCTCTCTCTCTCTCTCTCTTTCTCTTTGTCTGACACGTTTCACTAACTTTTTTAATTGAGTTGTCCCCTATATGAGGATATAAGGAAGAAATATCTTCAGAGACACACCTGGATAGATTTGACCAAATAAGGTATGTCAATTTATTGGAAGGAGTCGACCCAAAAATGACGAGAGATATAGCTATGTTAATCCACTACTCTCTAAAAGGTATTAAAATGTTAATGACGAAAGAACGTTTACCAACTGTAACAGTTGACTAAATGTCTATCACATATAACACTTCTCCTTCATCGTTTGTTGTCGCCTGAACGTACCACTGTGACGGGCGGCCGGCCTGAGCTTACCACTGTGACGGGCGGCCGGCCTGAGCTTACCACTGTGACGGGCGGCCGGCCTGAGCTTACCACTGTGACGGGCGGCCGGCCTGAGCTTACCACTGTGACGGGCGGCCGGCCTGAGCTTACCACTGTGACGGGCGGCCGGCCTGAGCAAATGAAGCGGCAAAGCGTCCAACGTTTCACTGCGTATTAGTAGATAAGGTGGAATTGGGAATTTCGTTGAACTAATGTTTGTGTTAGCCGCGGTCAGCTTACGCAGAAATGTCGCTGTCGCAGATACTGGGCAGTTCCTGTGAATGGCCCTTTCGGGTACCTTCGCATGTCTGCGTTCTTCACATCCAAGTCAGCCTTGCAAATGCATTCACTCAGCTTTGTTTTGAATCATCAATGTCAGACATGCGCAGTTATTTCTTCGTTGCTTGATTCGTATAAGTGTGCCTGTGTTGAAAAGAATAGGTGTTACTGTGTGCTGTGATCGATTGCGTTTCTGTGTCACTTTATGCGTGATTCTTCGTATCGGGTGTATGCTGCCGACTTCCCGGCGGTTTTTGCGCATACATGTAATGAGTGAGTGTGTGTGTGTGTGTGTGTGTGTGTGTGTGTGTGTGTGTGTGTGTGTGTGTGCGTATGTGTGTGTGTGCACGCGCGCACGCGAATGTGGGTGCGTTTTTGTATGTCCATCAGTTACTACTTCCATTCGTCTGACTGTATCGTTTCCCGACCTCGCGACAATATCTACCTACTCCTCCCTCATCTCTCAGACTGTCGTCTGTCTGTCTGTCTGTCTGTCTGTCTGTCTGTCTGTCTGTCTGTCTGTCTGTCTGTCTGTCTGTCTGTCTGTCTGTCTGTCTGTCTGTCTGTCTGTCTGTCTGTCTGTCTGTCTCTGTCTCTCTCTCTCTCTCTCTCTCTCTCTCTCTCTCTCTCTCTCACACACACACACACACACACACACACACACACACACACACACACACTCGCACACACACACACAAAACACCAAACCATACCCTCCATTTCTCAAACACCGCACACCTGCCTGCTTGCCTGTCTCTGTGTCTCACTCACTCACTCACTCACTCACTCACTCACTCACTCACTCACTCACTCACTCACTCACTCACTCACTCACTCACTCACTCACTCACTCACTCACTCACTCTCTCTCTCTCTTTTCTCTCTCTCTCTCTCTCTCTCTCTCTCTCTCTCACACACACACACACACACACACACACACACACACACACACACACACACACACACACACACACACACACAACATCACACCATGCTCTCCATTTCTCAAACTGCACACCTGCCTGGTCACGGCCACAGCACGCACCTCTGGCGTCACGCTTCCCTGCCTTGCATTGAGCTGCGTGGGTCAGGGCGTCGTCAGACACACACTAATCACAGACTTCCCGCCCTCCTCGCTGCCTCCAGTCAAGCGCAACCAGCTGGAACCGATTGACTGGCGCCTTGATAAAAGAATGCCCCCGTGCGTGGCGATGTGGCTATGTGGCGATGTGGCTATGCACCCAGAGCCGCCGTGTGGGTGCAGCGGCGCAGCTTGTGAAATGCATGGCCACTCTGCCCTCGCCGTCCCCCTTCCATCGATCTCTCGTGTCAAACGCACGATGACTGCATCCAGCTGTTGAAATCCGATCCGTCGGGTCGCCCTTGTTTGGGCCAGGCTGATTATTCCGGTGTGAGGGGGGGGGGGGGAGGGAGGGGGGGGGGGGGGAGGAAGGGAGGTAGGGAGGGAGAGAGAGAGAGAGAGAGAGAGAGAGAGAGAGAGAGAGAGAGAGAGAGAGAGAGAGAGAGAGAGAGAGAGAGAGAGAGAGAGAGAGAGAGAGTGTATTGGCCGTCACAGATTGAGAGAGATATATTCGGACATACCATGACCGAGAGAGTGAGGGTGCGTGGAGAAGAGTTGACGACGCACACAAGCACGCACACACTTACACTGAGTGCTTGGAGTCAAAGATAACACGAAAGTTTGTGATGCGGATGGACAAGAAACAAGATGTGTTTGCTTGCTGAGTGTAGGCATTAATATTTCCCAGTGATTTGAAGCCATGGCCGAATTCATCATACGATGGATAAATCATATGGGATACTTGTGGTTTGAAACGGACGCGGGGGCGAGCATAATAGAGATTCGATTGACGTTATGAAAGTCGCCACTACCGCCTAGAAGCTCATGTTCTAGTTTTTGACCTGACTCCTCGAATTGTGAGGTCTCCTCCTCCTCCTCCTCCTCCTCCTCCTCCTCCTCCTCCTCCTCCTCCTCCTCCTCCTCCTCCTCCTCCTCCTCCTCCTCCTCCTCCTCCTCCTCCTCCTCCTCCTCCCACCCCTCTTCCTTCCTTCCTTCTCTCTTCCGTAAGCCGGCAGTGAGATAAAGAAGCTTGGCACAGAGCGTGTGTGTTGGTACTGTGTAAATTCTGAACCGAACCGAACTGAACTGAAACGTTTATTGTATAGGCCGGTGCGGCCCATTACAACATCTTAGAGAACACGTTTAACACGGAACATGTGCGTAGACGAACCTGCGAATCCTTTTCGTTTAGTCCGTGCAGACTGCTGTCTGGAGGCCACGCTCGCTCCGCCTATTCTGTGGTAATTCAGTGAGGCGTGAAGTCACAAACAGGGGTGTTGTCATCCTGCACCAGCAGCTAGACAAGTACTGCAAGGACCTTCGAGTTCAAAGTACAAGTGCACTGTTTATTTGCTTTGCAGACTGGCTGGCGCACATCACTGTGTGTGTGTGTGTGTGTGTTTGTGTGTGTGTGTTTTTCCCCTTTAGTGCGTGCGTGTGTGTGTGTGTGTGTGTGTGTGTGTGTGTGTGTGTGTGTGTGTTTGCGAGCGCTCGCGCATGTGTGTATGTGTGTGCGTGCATGAGAAAGAGAGACAGACAGACAGACAGACAGACAGACAGACAGACAGACAGACAGACAGACAGACAGACAGACAGACAGACAGACAGACAGACAGACAGACAGAGAGAAGCATGTTTGTATAATTAACACTTTATTCAGGCAGGTTCACTATTCGGTGTTACATTACGACTGGAGAAATTTTCCAACCCTTCTTTGCTCCTTTAGTACATTTTTCTACCTCTGTGACTGTAAACTTGTTTCGCAGTGAAAACGACTAGTCGTTTCGCTCCACTTCTCGCGAGGCTGCTTGTTGTTCGCCGACGTCCTGATAAGGTGTCTCTCTGCCCTGCAACTAGGATTTTGAGATTGGCTTTGTCAGTGGCTGTCTCGCATGGGTAGCTCGCGTCCTGGGAACTTCTTTTCTGCTTCTTTTCTTTCTCCCTCACCCCCCTATGCAAAGCGTTTCCACTTTCCCACCCCCTTCCGTCAGCTCCCTCTTTTTTTCATTGTGCCCTCCCCTAGCCTTCAAAATCCCCACCCCCTCTCTTCGTCCCAATTATCCTTCTCCCTAACCCTTCCCCAATTATCCCTTCTTCTCTTCCTTTCATCTCTCCTTTTCCCACAAGCGGATCTCGCCCTTCCCCTCCTCGCTGTATCTCCTCCCACACACCCCTTCATCTTCCATCAATTTGACCCTCTCCTGATTCCACCCCCCATCCCACCCCCCACCCTAATTTCCCACTCCCCCACCCTCCATCGCCATTTCCCACCCCCCACACCCATATCCCACCCACCCAACCCCATCTCTCCCTACCTTGCCTCTGATGTGTCCATTGCCAATCATGTTTCTTCCTACTCTGCTCATTTAGCTCTCTGTCTAGCCTCGTTCCCCATTTGTGTCCGGTACAGCTACACCACTCCAACGCATCCTTGCTTTCTTCTTTCCGTCTATGCACTGTCTGCCCTATGGTGCATACCTTTTTGAGTATTTCCTTCCTGCCTTCTTACTGACCTCTCCACCCAAACTTCTTATCCCCAGCCTTGTCTGCCCTGAAAGGCAGGGGTCTGGAACTCTCTATGAAGGGAGGGACAAAGGCACGGCTCGTCACGTCACACCTCGGTGCTTTGCCGTAAAGGTCCCCCATATCTCGTGCTGTCCCATCTGTCTGTCTGTCCTCCTCCTCCTCCTCCTCCTCCTCCTCCTCCTCCTCCTCCTCCTCCTCCTCCTCCTCCTCCTCCTCCTCCTCCTCCTCCTCCTCCTCCTGCCTCCCTTCTTCCTCGTCCTCCTTATCTCGTCTCTACTCTTTCACTCTCCTCTCTCTCTCTCTCTCTCTCTCTCTCATCTCTCTCTCTCTCTCTCGCTCTCTCTCTCTCTCTCTCTCCCCCTCCCCCCCCCTCCCCCCCCTCCCCCTCTCCCCTCTCCCTCTCTCCCTCTCTCTCTATGTTTGTACTACCCTCTCATTCTGTCCGTCCGTCCGTCCGTCCGTCCGTCCGCCCGCCCGCCCGCCCGCCCGCCCGCCTGCCTGTCTGTCTATGAATACGTCGGTCGTCCTATATTTGTATTTTACTGCCATCTTTCCAGTTTGCCTGCCCGTGTTTCTGCTCTTCAAGTCTTGCAGTTTTGATCTTTCAATAAGTAGTTGTCATGATCTAGTATTGTGATACTCCTCTATCTCTGAACTGGTCCAAGGGAGTTCTGGTCCCTTACCGACTTGTCCTGTGTGCACATGAGTGCGTGTGTGAATGCGCGCATACGTGATCGCGTAGGCGCTGATGCGTGTAAGCGGTCAAGGGAAATGCTCGAACATGGCGTGGAAGAAATGTGCGCTATCAGTTCCCTTGCGCTACGGTGCACGCACGAACTACCAAAATGTGAAAGGAAATAGAAAAAGATATTGACGTAATTTCTTTGCTTCTGTGAATGTGTGCTTGATTGGTTTCATTTCCGGTGTGCTTGGTAAGTGCCTTGCACTCGTCCCCCTTTTCTGGGTGCCTGGCCGGGGAGTGTCTGTCTGTCTGTCTGTCTGTCTGCCTGTCTGCCTGCCTGCCTCTCTCTCTCTCTCTCTCTCTCTCTCTCTCTCTCTCTCTCTCTCTCTCTCCCTCTCTCCCGTCTTAATTGGATAGGTCTTTACTGGAGCGGCAAGTTCCATTCTGCAGGATAGAGAATGGAGGCAGGTTTGTCCTTGCCGTGCTCGGCCAAGTCTGGCGGGCGCCTTGTTGTTTTCTGGCGATGAAGATGGGTCGGGCCTTAGGGCGGAACGGGACAAATTGTCGGGCCTGTTCCATCCCGCCAGCCACGGCCGACGTCTTCCGTTCATGCGCATTGAAAGCCTAGCGTGTCCCGCTGAGGATGACGGGAGTTGAGATGCTGTTACCCGGATGTCGCGCTCCGGCGACAAAGCGGAAAGCCTTGCTGTTGGGAAGGTTGATTGTCTTCCAAGAGAGAGTGGAATGGTGGTATGGCCCAGTGTTCTGCTTGGGATGCTTGTCCCATGCTCTTTCTCTCCGGGACGGAAAGGAGAATAAGCAGGCTTGGGATTGTCCAGATCATGCGCAACCCTCTTTAACGGTATGCCGTATAGACGAACGGGGATACAACAAGGCGACTGCCACTGTTGGTTCTGCTCTCCCAGTTTTCCTTGTCCGCTCTCCATCCTGTAGCCATGCGGAGAGATCGACGCGTAACAAAGATGCTGAATGGCCATTTCTGGCCAGCGGCGATTCTTTACCATCGGCGAATTGGTCTGGCGTGAATTCTTTCTTTGCATGATTGTTTTGACATGGGCACTTCAAAAACGAACATTTTCTAATGCTGTTTCGATCAGTTCAGCGTCTGTGCTGTCCGTAAGCACTGTCGAGATTGTTTTCATTCCGTATTGTTCCCTTTTTGTATTGATATAATATTAATGTCAGAGACTTTGACGAATTCAGTCGCTTATTGCCTGATAAGTCAGAGTATTTGTGAATATGAGAAAAATCGTATGTGAATTACGCTTATCTAGATCGATGGAAACCTTCGATATTACTACGGTTCTTGGAATAGAAAGACAATACGAAAACTGGGATACACAGTTGAATGATTTGTCTTGAGTTAGAGGAGGGATGGAAAACGTTTGATGGGTAGGACGGGAAAGTTGTGACGGAGAGAGATGGGCTACGAGGGGTGAGAGTGAATGAATAAATGGAGTCTTACGGCCTGTCAGCCTTTGTAGGTTATGTAGGGCCACTGATGAGCAAATCAGGTCTCGATTTCCCATGTCAGGCGCTTCCTGTGAATCGCTCAGAGAGACGTGGTGGGTCTATTCTTATCCCCAACTCACATGGGGATGGGTGAGAATGAACCTTGGGCTTAGAATCTGACAGACTAGCTGGTAGACACACGAACTCGTTTCTCCAAGATCTTATCTGCCATCTTTCGTCTTCGGCTGTCTACAGTCTGCATGGGTGCCCTGTCGTTTTTGAGAGGAAACTTCAAGCCATCGCTACCACGTGCGCGGCAAGCACTCTAGAACCTGTTTCTTTCTTGAGACTGAACCACGATCTTGACTGGTTCAATCCAGAGCTGAAGCAAGCATCAAGTTCGCCCCATTGAACTAGAGATACGTCCGGAGGTGACGTCAGAGATGCGGAGTGACGCTTGGCATGATGGGATAGTGCACGGCCTTGGGGGTTGGGAGTGGGGGTGATGTTGGGTAGATGGAAGGGTTGCTTCAGGGAGATGGAAATGAGCAATATGATGAGGGTAGGTCATCATTTGTTGGTATAATTTGCTAAGAACACAATATTTGCCACTGGATATGACAGGAAAAGCATCATCATAGTCTGCTATAATGGTTGTAGAAGAGACCTTTGTTCACATGGAACGTGGTGGTGGTGGGTGTGTGTGTGTGTGTGTGTGTGTGTGTGTGTGTGTGTGTGTGTGCGTGCGCGCGCGCGCGCGCGATCTCCTCTTCGAGTTGTCGCAGCTGCGTTGCACTATTCAGTTGCTATTGCTTGATGATCAATTGGCAAGTCTCTAACGTGGAGCTCACCTGCACCTACAATAAATATGCCTATAGTGGAAGGCGGCTGCCAGAAACTGTTCTTTTAACATGTGGACGCCTTGCCAACTACCCTTCAGTCAGTGAACAAATCACCTCTTGTCATCTAAGAGGCTTAGAAGCCCAGAGGCGTGGAGGAGCGGAAGCCCAGGGTTTAGGGATGGAACAGTGCGCTGAGGGAGGTGCACTATGAACAGGGATTGTCTGCTTCAGTGGTGCGAGACAGTGCGCCCGAGGGTAACGCCTGATAACGAGTGGTTGAAGTGGGTCGTGACCCGTCAGGATCAGGGAGATTGTCACGCCATGCCGTGAGAACAGAGCAGCCTGACGCAGCCCGTGACAAGAGGAGTCAGAGAGAAGGCAGTTACCGCTCCGCACCAGCAGTGGCGCGTGATATGCCTGAAAGGCTTCGATGCCCGCCGTTCTGGTCTTGCACAGCGTGGGACGCTTTCCAAAGGACCAGAGGTGCTTGATAAGCTCTCCTGGAGGTCTTGTACGTGTGCATGCATCGCCTTAGCGGTCTGGGGTTGTAGCCATCAGCAACAACCACTTCCTATCTGAATCTTGATTCTGAACTTTCCAGACAGTACAATGTTGGACTGGTTGTGGTGTTTTACCTCATGCCTTTCTATTCAACATTGAGCAAAGGAGTGCGAGTGAGTTTGCTTAGTTGCTAGACTCAGATGAGCCTTTGATACATGCAGCTTAGGAAAGTAGGCTTTTGGGAGGAGCAAGCTGGCAAGCAAACATATATCGTTAGCTGTGTTGACCTTTGTTTTAATGTTCAAGATTGGCCTCTGTTGGGTTGCAGTGGAAGCATAGGTATGAAATGGGAGACTGTCAGTTGTTTACCTGTCTGCTCCTAATACTGCCCCATGGCTTTTGAATGTGGATTGATTGATGATAAAGTCATCAGATCGTGAAGCAAATCTTCATGCTTGCATTGGTTATTGACCGTTTGGATCTTCAAGTCACGCTGTTAGACCTGCTCTGCCTTTGTTGGTGGAATCATCCAAGTTACTGCTTGAGCCCATTGTGTTTTCACTGTGTGTCTATCGACTGTGTCAGATAGGATGAACATTTTCCTTTGAATTGCAGCCTTGGCATTTTAATAGTTTTATAAATTCATGTTTCTCTCATCTGCATTGCACATCGGTCATTCCATATACAGGCTACTTCATAGTTACTGCAACTGAACCTTACGATTTTGCCAGATAAAGTCGTGGAACTAGTGGAGTTCATCTCTGAAATGATAGTCATTGCAACCTGTTGCCAGGAAAACTTTATTCTACATGGATCTAATAGCCATTGCCTCTTATTTTTCAGACCCCTGAGCCTGTTGGTATTTGGCCATCCATGAGCAAGCCATCCATCCATGAGAGATGTAACTCTTCTGCTCCCATCCTTCCCTTGACTCTGTCATGGCAGCAGCCTGCCATATGGTGGAGAAACTGGTCATGTGTAGCTTGGGGCAGCAGCTGCCAAGTAAATTGAAAAACACTTACCCAGACATCTGGCTCTGATCGACTGTGTGGTGTTCGTGCAGAATGCCTGCAGAAACTCACTCTTCAATGATCAAGCAGGATTCTTCTTCGACTGAGCCAGAAAAAAGCCCAGAGGAAGGCAGCCAAGGGGGAGGAGGAGGAGGTGGAGGAGGAGATTCTGGATCCCAGGTAAAGAACGGCAATGACACATGCTCCGAGAGTGGGTCCAGTGATGTGGAAAACCCTGGCAGCTTCAGCAGCAGCAGCAGTGGAGTCCAGCATAGCAGTGAGGACTCCGCACCTGGGAGGAAGAAGACTTCAGAGTCCAAGAGGGGCAAGAAATCCCAGGCAGAGTCCGGCTCCAGGTCGGAGCAGCTAGCTGGCGAGAAATCGTCTTCAGAGAGGGAACTGACCTCGCCACCAGCAGGTCCTGCCCCTGCCTCAGTCTCTGCCGCTTCAGTCCTGCTCAGCAACGGCTCCCCACTGGTGGGTCTGGCCACCTCCCAGCCCTTGGTGATCCCCCAGTACCTGCACTACATCTACGCTTCACAGCTCGCTCTGCAGCAGCAACAACAGCAGCAGCAGCAGCAGCAGCAGCAGCAGCAGAATCTTGCCAACGCCATCGACCTCTCAGGAAGGATGGCAGACGGGACCGATGAAAGTCAGGGGTCTGGAGTTGGTGGCCGCGAGGGGAAAGGCCATCGAGGTAGCTCCGCAGTCGGGGACGGAGGATCTGATGAGGACAGCATGGAGTACGAGGACGGCATGAGCTTCACTGATGACGACTTGGAGGATATGATGAAACGGCGGAATGATGGTAGGATAAGGCACTCAGGTTAGCACCTGCTAGGCATTCCTCCGTTTCTGTGGTGCTAGTCTGACTCTGTCTCTGCTTTTCCCCCACTGGTCTTATTCTTTGACTGACTTCTGCAGCTCCTTGTGTCAGGCAGGGGTATCTCTTCACCCCACCCTAGCAGTGATTTAGGTTAACTTTGTCCTTATAAATCCATGAGAATACAAGCTTATAGTGCTGCATTTGCCTTATGATATTGGTGACTTTATTTTCTTACTCCTATCTGTCACTGTATGAGGTTATACAAGAGTTGCATGCATAGTAGTTGTAGCTGCAACTCTTGCAGAGATCTGCTTTGAGTTATGTCTGTCGGTAATGCAGGTCTGTTGGTAATGCAGTTAGCCATGCTTTTGGAGAAGGGGGATTGTCTTACTGTGTCCAGTTGTATCTCTGTGCTCCTGCTTATGGTTACTAGTTGGGTGGGTGGGGGGGCGGCAAGCAAGCAAGAACATGCAGGTTGGTGTGTGTCCAAGCATAAATGCACGCATGCATATACACATTTACACACATATGATAAATGCATGGATACACAGACATGCACACATATATTAAAACCCACCTACACACACAATCAAACATACACACACATGTATACACACAATCTTTACCACATCATATGGACCTGGAGCATGCAGAGGAATCAAACCATATGGTAGATTACATTTAGGCCTAAATAAAAAAATGTTTTGGTTATGATAACATGACCAGAGTAAAAGGTCAGTAGGTCAGCCTGAATTTGTAATTTATTTTTTTATATGTTATTTTATAGAAGATGCCAGATTGAACATAAATCACAAATTCTCTTTCACACACAAACTAATTTTTTTCCTTAAATAGTGGATTCCCCAAGTGCTCATAAGGCCGGGAAGATGGGACCGCACACAACTCATTGATTACCGTCGATTTCCCCCCTTTTTGACTCGCATGCGAAGCAAAAGTGAGTCTATGTACTCAGCCGTGTCGTCCGTCCGTCCGTCCGTCCGGGCGTCCGTCCGTCCGGGCGTAAAAAACTTAAACGTTGGATTTTTCTCGGAGACTATTAAGTCTATCAACACCAAATGTGGGATGATGGTGTATGATGACAAGGCCTCAAAAAACATATATAGTGACTTGACCTTGCTTCAAGGTCAAGGTCACAGGAGCCATAAATGTGGTCTCAAAAACAGTCATTTTTAACATTTTCCCAATTTTCTCCCACGTTATTGAGAATGGCGACCTTAGCTATAAGTGGTATATAGGTCAAAGCAAGCCCTATCTTTTGATACCAGTTTGGTTGACCTTGCTTCCAGGTCAAGGTCACAGGAGCTCTTCAAAGTTGGATTGTATACATATTTTGAAGTGACCTTGACCCTGAACTATGGAAGATAACTGTTTCAAACTTAATAATTATGTGGGGCACATGTTATACTTTCATCATGAGACACATTTGGTCACATATCATCAAGGTCAAGGTCACTTTGACCCTTATGAAATGTGACCAAAATGGGGTAGTGAACCACTAAAAGTGACTATATCTCATGGTAGAAAGTGCCAATAAGCACCATTGTGCTTCCTATGTCTTGAATTAAGAGCTTTGTGTTGCATGACCTTGGATGACCTTGACCTTGGGTCAAGGTCACATGTATTTTGGTAGGAAAAATGTGTAAAGCATTTCTTTGTGTATGATGTCATTGGTAGGTTTAGTTGTTTGACCTTGACCTTGAAGGTCACCTGAAGGTCAAGGTCATATGAAGGTCAAGGTCAACCATGTGAGTCGTATGGGCTTTGCCCTTCTTGTTTCTTCATTTCTTCACAATTTAAAAACGTTTAGGATTGGCAGAAAAACACAGGGTCAGTCGGGTCACAACTATTTTTTTCTTTTGCCTTAGGAATATTTGTAAAGAAACTGGGTTAATTGACATGAAAATCATGATTTTTTTAGATAGTGTTGGATGTAGGTTGTAATTGTACGCTTCATTTTGTCTGGGAAACAATCAGTTTACAGACTTAGTGGCCTCAAACAAAACTTAAGTAGAATGTGTTGTTTTGGTCTTTCAATCTCAGTGAAGACTTTGCTAAGGCTTGATGTGTATTTTCCTTTCAGCATTTGCCGCGGTGATTTCTTGCACAATTTGTGAGCATGTTTTATGTTTTAAAAATAATTCTCCTAACATTACATAAGCTTATATGTTATTTTAGTTTGGATGATTCTACCTACGTTCAGTGATTGATGATGGGTTGTCATCAAAAGAGAGTCAATGTCTTTGTGAAAGTCTGAGACGGACAGAGACTAATTGTATCAGCAGAGTTGGCAGAGCTAACAGAACATTCTGAGTGCCACAATGAAGACATTCAAATGAAGCTCGTGAATATGTATGCATGTAATGTAGTGAATATCATGTTAAAATGAAAATGTGCAGGTGATTTTTGACTCACATGCAAAGCAAAATTGAGTCTATGTACTCACCCGTGTCGTCCGTCCGGACTTCCTGTCGTCCGTAAAAACCTTTAACGTTGGATTTTTCTCTGAGACTATTAAGTCTATCAACACCCAATTTGGCATGATGGTGTATCATGACAAGGCGTCAAAAAACACTCATAGGGACTTGACTTTGCTTCAAGGTCAAGGTCGCAGGGGCCGTAAATTTTGTCTAATAACAGTCATTTTTCACATTTTCCCAATTTTCTCTGAAGTTTTTGAGATTAGATACCTGACCTATATATGGTATATAGGGCAAAGTTATCCCTATCTTTTGACACCAGTTTGATTGACATTGCTTCAAGGTCGAGGTCACAGGAGCTCTTTAAAGTTGGATTGTATACATATTTTGAAGTGACCTTGACCCTGAACTATGGAAGATAACTCTTCCAAACTTCATAACATTGTAGTACACATGTTATACTTTCATACTAGGTCACCCGTGTCATCCGTCCAGGCATCCTGTCGTCCGTAAAAAACTTTAACGTTGGATTTTTCTCTGAGACTATTAAGTCTATCAACACCCAATTTGGCATGATGGTGTATGATGACAAGGCGTCAAAAAACATACATAGGGACTTGACCTTGCTTCAAAGTCAAGGTCGCAGGGGCCGTAAATGTTGTCTAAAAAACAGCCATTTTTCACATCCTCTCAGCATGTGAGCAGTGTGGGCTTTGCCCTTCTTGTTATGCTGATGATGATTTGAAGACAAAGATAGATTCTCTCTGTCATGTTGCCATGTTACTTTGACAGAATTCAGCCTGACTTTGTTATGTTCTGCTAACTTCTTTGGGACTGTGACAAGTTGAAATTTGTTTTTCCCTGTGGTTTTTTGCTTGATTTAAGGGAATTACTATTACTGCAGATCCCCTGACTAGGCCCACAACAAAAATATGTGGATATGGTAATCCGACCAACCATATTATTTTCTGCTGATGCTAAACCTTTTTTCCATTCATGAAAAAATCACCAACTTGATATACATGTACAATAAACTGGATGCTGTTCCATCATCTCTGCCCAGTGAGCACTCAGGGAATCCACTCTTTAAGTTTAAAAACACATTTTCAGTGAAAGAAAGTTTAATTTGTGTTCATTCTGGCCTCTTCTGAAATTTTTTTTCAAGTTCAGGCCAACTTACCTACCCTCATTTTTTGGGCTTTGTGACCTTAACCAAAACTATGATCTTTTGGGCCCTACAGTGACGATTTACTATGTCATGTATTTTATTAATCTGCTTTCTCTTATTGTGCAAATGTAGTGGGCTACTTGATAGGCCTCCGTCAGCCATGCCCAATCATAGATTGCAGTCCTGGACTAGCCTGATTGCAGATTTTGCTAGTGGCGAGCGACTTAGTGAATAGGAATAACACCAATTTTAATTTCATGGTGGATGGCTTTTACCATCTCATTATTGACTCACATGCGAAGCAAAAGTGAGTCTATGTACTGAGCCGTGTCGTCCGGGCGTCCGTCTGGGCGTCCGTCCGTCCGTCCGTCCGGGCATAAAAAACTTAAACGTTGGATTTTTCTCGGAGACTATTAAGTCTATCAACACCAAATGTGGGATGATGGTGTATGATGACAAGGCCTCAAAAAACATACACAGTGACTTGACCTTGCTTCAAGGTCAAGGTCACAGGAGCCATAAATGTGGTCTCAAAAACAATCATTTTTCACATTTTCCCAATTGTCTCCCACGTTATTGAGAATGGCGACCTTAGCTACAAGTGGTATATAGGTCAAAGCAAGCCCTATCTTTTGATACCAGTTTGGTTGACCTTGCTTCAAGGTCAAGGTCACAGGAGCTCTTCAAAGTTGGATTGTATACATATTTTGAAGTGACCTTGACCCTGAACTATGGAAGATTACTGTTTCAAACTTAATAATTATGTGGGGCACATGTTATACTTTCATCATGAGACACATTTGTTTACATATCATCAAGGTCAAGGTCACTTTGACCCTTATGAAATGTGACCAAAATGGGGTAGTGCACCACTAAAAGTGACTATATCT
>JAWQFJ010000416.1:50000-84181 GCA_034096865.1 Theodoxus fluviatilis
TCCTCCTCCTCCTCCTCCTCCTCCTCCTCCTCTTGCTCTTTCTCTACCTCTTGTCTCCTTCCTCTTGTCTCCCTGTGGGTTGGGGGTTAAAAGAATTGACCCACCGCGTCTCCCTACGTGATTCGTAAGAGGCGAATAACTAGGGACACTGACTTGATTTGCGTTTACTCTATACTGTTTAAGTGATTATCCTGCTTAATGGCCTTATATAGCCTACAAAGGCTGATACGCCGTAAAACTCCATCCATCCATCCATCCATCCATCCATCCATCCATCCATCCAATTCCTCCTCTTGCTCTTTCTCCTTTTTTTTTTGTCTACCTTTCACTTTTCCTCCTCCTCCTCTCACTCTTCCTACTCTTCCTTCTCTTGCTCTTCCTCCTACTACTCCTCCTCTAACTATTCCTCCTACTCCTCTCACTCTTCCCCTTTTCTCTCATATTCCTCTTGCTTTTCCTACTCCTACTTCTCCTGCTCTTCCTCCTATTCCTCCTCTCAATCTTTCTACTTATTCTCCTCTTGCTCTTCCATCTACTCCACCTCCTTTTGCTCCTCCTTCTTCTCCTCTTGCTCTTCCTCCTCCTTCTCCTCCTCCTCTTCTTGCTCTTCCATTTTTACCTCCTTCCTCTTCTTTCTCCTCTTTCTCTAGCTCTTCCTCCCTCTCCTCTTGCCCTTCCTCCTCTAGCTCTTACTCCTTCTCCTCTTGCTCTTCTTCCTCCTCCTCCTCCTCCTCCTCCTCCTTCTCTTTCTCCTTCTCCTCTAGCTCTCTTACTCCTTCTCCTCTTGCTCTTCCTCCTGCTCCTCCTCCTCTTGCTCTTCCTCCTCCTCTTGCTCGTTCTCCTCCTTTTGCTCCTCATCCTACTCCCACTACTCCTCTTGCTCTTCCTCCTACTCCTCCTCCTCTCACTCCTCCACCTTCTCTCACTCCTCCTCCTCCTCCTCCTCCTCCTCCTCCTCTCACTCCTCCTTCTACTCTTTCTACTCCTCCTCCTTCCACCCGCCCTCCCACCCTCCACCCACCCTCCCATCCTCCACCCACCCTCCTCTTAACCACTATCCCCTTCTTCTCATACCCTTCTGTCTCTTCTTCCTCTTCCATCTGCTCCTCCTCCAGCTGTGCCTTTCTTTGTGTGCTAATTTCCGTCTCCCAGTTTCTCCTCTCCTGCCGCCTTGATAACCCCCACCTTTCCCTCCTTTTTGAACCCCATATCTTGTCTCCATTGACATTCTGTGAATTTTACTTTTCATATTTGTCTTCTCCCTTTTTCTCCTACTTGGAAATACATAATCCTTTTCAGCTGCATCATCAGATTTTGCCAAATATGCGGTAGAGGGAGGAAAGGAGGACTAATAAGTTATGCATGGACAAACATCCTTTTTGCCAGGTACCGGAAGACAGGGAACATCAACCCTGGCCAGATTGGAGGCAGCAAACCCAAGGTGACAACGCCAGATGTGGTCAACCGTGTCCGGCAGTACAAATCTGACAACCCCCAGATGTTTGCTTGGGAGATCAGGCAGAAGTGAGTAGCCACAGAGCAGACTTTCCAAAGGCAAAGGATTCTGGTTACATTGGCAGACAAAAGAAGAAGAAAAATCAGTTTATGCTTTCTCAGTTGCTTTTTTCCACAACAGTTTTCATTGTTATCCTTCAAACAAAAAAATTATTTTTAGTGACTTGACTAGATAGATAGATACAAGCATAAAGTAGGTGTAGCATTTATCCCTCCAGGTTTACTGGAGGTCCTACAGACTTTATCTGTCTGTGTGTGTGTGTGTGTGTGTGTGTGTGTGTGTGTGTGTGTGTGTGTGTGTGTGTGTGTGTGTGTCTGTCTGTCTGTCCCGTCTCCACGGCTTATATCTCAAAAACTACTGGACGGATTTCCTTGAGATTTTGCACACTAACTGGAAGTTAGGTCCGATTGAATGTATCAAATTTTCAGAATCAAGGCTTGAAGAGAAAGTGGTTTTTTAAGGTCGTATTCTCAAAATTACCGGTCGAAAAATGATTGAAATGACAATTGACGGAATAGCCAAATTTGACGTCATTAATAACGTTACGTCATTTGGCCACACCTGGAACAACGCCACACAAACATATGTGACAGGAGCACACGTGAGGGTCCAGCACCTGTACAACTCCACACACAAACATGAGTGACGGAGGCACATCGTGAGTAGTGGGCCACCCTGTACACGCCACACACAAACATGGTGACAGGCGCACATGGGGGGGCGTGAGGGTGCCACACCTGTACAACGCCACACACAAACATATGAGTGACAGGAGCACACGTGAGTAGTGCCATACCTGTACAACGCCACACACAAACATATGAGTGACAGGAGCACACGTGAGTAGTGCCACACCTGTACAACGCCACACACAAACATATGAGTGACAGGAGCACACGTGAGTAGTGCCACACCTGTACAACGCCACACAAACATATGAGTGACAGGAGCACACGTGAGTAGTGCCACACCTGTACAACGCCACACACAAACATATGAGTGACAGGAGCACACGTGAGTAGCGCCACACCTGTACAACGCCACACACAAACATATGAGTGACAGGAGCACACGTGAGTAGTGCCACACCTGTACAACGCCACACACAAACATATGAGTGACAGGAGCACACGTGAGTAGTGCCACACCTGTACAACGCCACACACAAACATATGAGTGACAGGAGCACACGTGAGTAGTGCCACACCTGTACAACGCCACACAAACATATGAGTGACAGGAGCACACGTGAGTAGTGCCACACCTGTACAACGCCACACACAAACATATGAGTGACAGGAGCACACGTGAGGGTGCCACACCTGTACAACGCCACACACAAACATATGAGTGACAGGAGCACACGTGAGTAGTGCCATACCTGTACAACGCCACACACAAACATATGAGTGACAGGAGCACACGTGAGTGGTGCCACACCTGTACAACGCCACACACAAACATATGAGTGACAGGAGCACACGTGAGTAGTGCCACACCTGTACAACGCCACACACAAACATATGAGTGACAGGAGCACACGTGAGTAGTGCCACACCTGTACAACGCCACACACAAACATAGGAGTGAAGTGAACCACGTGAGCACAATGAGGTGCCACACCTGTAAGCACGCCACCCACAACCCACGTTGAGTTGACAGGACACACACGTGAGGGTGCCACACCTATGTTTGCAGTGCTCAGCCCACACACAACATACAACAGAGTTCTTGAAATATTAACATCATGAGACAGATTTTCTGAGGCAACGGTGGTTGGTGGTTTTTAGTACCAGGCCTATCAGTCTCTAGTAGGCTATTTAAAGGCATTAAGACACGGGTGACAGGTACAGCACACCGGCGAGGGGGTGCCACACCTGTACANNNCCTACACACACAATCAAACATACACACACATGTATACACACAATCTTTACCACATCATATGGACCTGGAGCATGCAGAGGAATCAAACCATATGGTAGATTACATTTAGGCCTAAATAAAAAAATGTTTTGGTTATGATAACATGACCAGAGTAAAAGGTCAGTAGGTCAGCCTGAATTTGTAATTTATTTTTTTATATGTTATTTTATAGAAGATGCCAGATTGAACAGAAATCACAAATTCTCTTTCACACACAAACTAATTTTTTTCCTTAAATAGTGGATTCCCCAAGTGCTCATAAGGCCGGGAAGATGGGACCGCACACAACTCATTGATTACCGTCGATTTCCCCCCTTTTTTCTTCCTTTTTTTCACAATTTAAAAATGTTTAGGATTGGCAGAAAAACACACGGTCAGTCGGGTCACAACTATTTTTTTCTTTTGCCTTAGGAATATTTGTAAAGAAACTGGGTTAATTGACATGAAAATCATGATTTTTTTAGATAGTGTTGGATGTAGGTTGTATTTTTTTGGAATGTGATAAGATTATTTTTTAATTACATTATGCTGCATGAATCATACATTGTATGCTTCATTTTGTCTGGGAAACAATCAGTTTACAGATTTAGTGGCCTCAAACAAAACTTAAGTAGAATGTGTTGTTTTGGTCTTTCAATCTGAGTGAAGACTTTGCTAAGGCTTGATGTGTATTTTCCTTTCAGCATTTGCCGCGGTGATTTCTTGCACAATTTGTGAGCATGTTTTATGTTTTAAAAATAATTCTCCTAACATTACATAAGCTTATATGTTATTTTAGTTTGGATGATTCTACCTACGTTCAGTGATTGATGATGGGTTGTCATCAAAAGAGAGTCAATGTCTTTGTGAAAGTCTGAGACGGACAGAGACTAATTGTATCAGCAGAGTTGGCAGAGCTAACAGAACATTCTGAGTGCCACAATGAAGACATTCAAATGAAGCTCGTGAATATGTATGCATGTAATGTAGTGAATTCCATGTTGAAATGAAAATGTGCAGGCGATTTTTGACTCACATGCAAAGCAAAAGTGAGTCTATGTACTCACCCGTGTCGTCCGTCCGGACGTCCTGTCGTCCGTAAAAAAACTTTAACGTTGGATTTTTCTCTGAGACTATTAAGTCTATCAACACCCAATTTGGCATGATGGTGTATGATGACAAGGCTTCAAAAAACATACATAGTGACTTGACCTTTCTTCAAGGTCAAGGTCGCAGGGGCCGTAAATGATGTCTAAAAATCAGCCATTTTTCACATTTTCCCTATTTTCTCTGAAGTTTTTGAGATTGGATACTTGACCTATATAATTATGGTATATAGGGCAAAGTTATCCCTATCTTTTGATACCAGTTTGATTGACCTTGCTCCAAAGTCAAGGTCACAGGAGCTCTTTAAAGTTGGATTGTATACATATTTTGAAATGACCTTGACCCTGAACTATGGAAGATAACTCTTCCAAACTTCATAACATTGTAGTACACATGTTATATTTTCATACTAGGTCACCCGTGTTGTCCGTCCGAGCGTCCGGGGGAGCGTCCGGGCGTCCTGTCGTCCGTAAAAAACTTTAACATTGGATTTTTCTCGGAGACTATTAAGTCTATCAACACCCAATTTGGCATGATGGTGTATGATGACAAGGCGTCAAAAAACATACATAGTGACTTGACCTTGCTTCAAGGTCAAGGTCACAGGAGCTCTTTAAAGTTGGATTGTATACATATTTTGAAGTGACCTTGACCCTGAACTACGGAAGATAACTCTTCCAAACTTCATAACATTGTAGTACACATGTTATACTTTCATACTAGGTCACCCGTGTCGTCCGTCCGGGCGTCCGGGCGTCCTGTCGTCCGTAAAAAACTTTAACGTTGGATTTTTCTCGGAGACTATTAAGTCTATCAACACCCAATTTGGCATGATGGTGTATGATGACAAGGCGTCAAAAACATACATAGTGACTTGACCTTTACTTCAAGGTCAAGGTCGCAGGGGCCGTAAATGTTGTCTAAAAAACAGCCATTTTTCACATTTTCCCAATTTTCTCTGAAGTTTTTGAGATTGGATACCTGACCTATATATGGTATATAGGGCAAAGTAATCCCTATCTTTTGATACCAGTTTGATTGACCTTGCTTCAAGGTCAAGGTCACAGGAGCTCTTTAAAGTTGGATTGTATACATATTTTGAAGTGACCTTGACCCTGAACTATGGAAGATAACTCTTCCAAACTTCATAACATTGTAGTACACATGTTATACTTTCATACTAGGTCACCCGTGTCGTCCGTCCGGGCGTCCGTAAAAAACTTTAACGTTGGATTTTTCTCGGAGACTATTAAGTCTATCAACACCCAATTTGGCATGATGGTGTATGATGACAAGGCGTCAAAAAACATACATAGTGACTTGACCTTGCTTCAAGGTCAAGTTCGCAGGGGCCGTAAATGTTGTCTAAAAAACAGCCATTTTTCACATCCTCTCAGCATGTGAGCCGTGTGGGCTTTGCCCTTCTTGTTATGCTGATGATGATTTGAAGACAATGATAGATTCTCTCTGTCATGTTGCCAGGGTACTTTGACAGAATTCAACCTGACTTTGTTATGTTCTGCTAACTTCTTTGGACTGTGACAAGTTGAAATTTGTTTTTCCCTGTGGTTTTCTCTTGATTTAAGGGAACTACTATTATGCAGATCCCCTGACTAGCCCACAACACAAATATGTGGATATGGTAATCCGACCAACCATATTATTTCTTCTGATGCTAACTTTTTTTCCATTCATGAAAAAATCACCAACTTGATATACATGTACAATAAACTGGATGCTGTTCCATCATCTCTGCCCAGTGACACTCAGGGAATCCACTCTTTAAGTTTAACAAACAATCTTTCAGTGAAAGAAAGTTTAATTGTGTTCATTCTGGCCTCGTCTGAAATTTTTTTTCAAGTTCAGGCAACTTACCTACCCTCATTTATTTTGGGCTTTGTGACCTTAACACAAACTATGATCTTTTGGGCCCTACAGTGACGATTTACTATGTCATGTATTTTATTAATCTGCTTTCTCTTATTGTGCAAATGTAGTGGGCTACTTGGTAGGCCTCAGTCAGCCATGCCCAATCATAGATTGCAGTCCTGGACTAGCCTGATTGCAGATTTTGCTAGTGGCGAGCGACTTAGTGAATAGGAATAGCACCAATTTTAATTTCATGGTGGATGGCTTTTACCATCTCATTATTTACCTGTTGAATTGTCAATAGTTCATGTGCAGTTTGGGACATGCACAGTACACACACACACACACACACTCTCTCTCTCTCTCTCTCTCTCTCTCTCTCTCTCTCTCTCTCTCTCTCTCTCTCTCTCTCTCTCTCTCTCTCTCTCTCTACCTCTCTCTCACTCTCTCTCTCTCTCTCACACACACACACTCACACTCACACACATGTGTGCATGCACGCACATGCATGCATGCACGCACTCATGCAGTCACTCACTCACTCACTCACTCACTCACTCACTCACTCACTCACTCACTCACTCACTCACTCACTCACTCACTCACTCGCTCGCTCGCTCGCTCACTCACTCACTCACTCGCTCACTTGCTCACTTGCTCACTCACTCACTCACTCACTCACTCACTCACTCACTCACTCACTCACTCACTCACTCACTCACTCACTCACTCACTCACTCACTCACTCACTCACTCACTCACTCACTCACTCACTCACTCACTCACACATCACTCACTCACTCATGCACACACACTCAACACATACATCACTCACGCACACACACACAGCCACACACACACCACACACACACACCACACACTAACACCTCACTCACTCACATCTCACACACACACACGACACACACACACACATCGCACGACACACACACATCACTACCACACACCACATTGCCTACACACACACACATGCACACACACATGCAACACCATCGATGCACACACAACACATACACACACACACCGAGCAAACACACCACACCACACACATCATCACGCACACACACACCACACACGCACAGCACGCGCACACCACACACACACACACACCGCGCACGACAGCACCGCACACACCGCCATCACACCCACACACCACCTTTAGACTTGCAGAGACACTTTAGCCCGCCACCTGGCTGTGAACAGAAAACTGTTTACCGTCCACTTTCAATGCTATTTCTCCCCTGTCTGCAATCGAGATCGTGCATCTTGTGTTGCAGGAGTGACGGAACGTCAACGCCGTTTGGGGGAGGGAGTTCCACCCAATGTACGACCGTTACCTGACCATTTTGCGAGTGACTAGTTTACAGTTGGCCCCCTGGCAAGGAATCTCGTCCCTGTTGAGATCTCGTCGACAGCTGCAGGTTCTCCCTGGGCTGTGTCCAGCAAAATCCTCAACAGGTGCAGTGGTTTTTTTCTGCTGCTTATGATGTTTCACTCGCATAAAATGTTTAGTTTATGCAAGTTGATCAAGTTTTTCCTGATATTTGATAGTTGTGGGTTGGCTTTCTTTTCTGGTAGCTTTGAAGGGGGTCTTTTTAAGTTCCTAAAGATGTTGTCATCATGCATCTGTCGTGATTGTGTTCCATAATCCTCTCTGGCTTTTTTTAAATTGTTGTTACTTGTCCTGCTCTCTTTCTGGTTTTCTTGCTCCACCTTTCCTCCTACTGTTAACTTCCCTTACCCTCCCTCCTGCTCTTCCTCCTCCTGCCCCTCCTCCTCCTGCTCCTCCTCCTCCTCCTGCCCCTCCCTCCTCCTCCTGCCCCTCCTCCCCTTATGTAGCCTACAGAGGCTGATACGCCGTAAAACTCCATCCATCCATCCATCCATCCATCCATCCATCCATCCATCCATCCATCCATCCATCCATCCATCCAATTCCTCCTCTTGCTCTTTCTCCTTTTTTTTGTCCACCTTTCACTTTTCCTCCTCCTCCTCTCACTCTTCCTACTCTTCCTTCTCTTGCTCTTTCTCCTACTACTCCTCCTCTAACTATTCCTCCTACTCCTCTCACTCTTCCCCTTTTCTCTCATATTCCTCTTGCTTTTCCTACTCCTACTCCTCCTGCTCTTCCTCCTATTCCTCCTCTCAATCTTTCTACTTATTCTCCTCTTGCTCTTCCATCTACTCCACCTCCTTTTGCTCCTCCTTCTTCTCCTCTTGCTCTTCCTCCTCCTCCTCCTCCTCCTCTTCTGCTCTTCCTTTTTACCTCCTTCCTCTTCTTTCTCCTCTTCTCTCTATCTCTTCCTCCCTCTCCTCTTGCCCTTCCTCCTCTAGCTCTTACTCCTTCTCCTCTTGCTCTTCTTCCTCCTCCTCCTCCTCCTCCTCCTCCTCTCTTTCTCCTTCTCCTCAAGCTCTCTTACCTCCTTCTCCTCCTTGCTCTTCCTCCTGCTCCTCCTCCTCTTGCTCTTCCTCCTCCTCTCTGCTCGTCTCTCCTCCTTTGCTCCTCATCCTCCTCCCCTACTCCTTGCTCTTCCTCCTACTCCTCCTCCTCCACTCCTCCACCTTCTCTCACTCCTCCTCCCTCCTCCTCCTCCTCCTCCTCTCACTCCTCCTTCTACTCTTTCTACTCCTCCTCCTTCCACCCGCCCTCACACCCTCCACCCACCCTCCCATCCTCCACCCACCCTCCTCCTAACCACTATCCCCTTCTTCCTCATACCCTTCTGTCACTTCTTCCTCATCCATCTGCACCTCCTCCAGCTGTGCCTTTCTTTGTGTGCAAATTTCCGTCTCCAAGTATCTCCTCTCCTGCCGCATTGAAAACCCCCACCATTCCCTCCTTTTTGAACACCCTATCTAGTCTCCATAGACATTCTGTGAATTTTACTTTTCATATTTGTCTTCTCCCTTTTTCTCCTACTTGGAAAATACATAATCCTTTTCAGCTGCATCATCAGATTTTGCCAAATATGCGGTAGAGGGAGGAAAGGAGGACTAATAAGTTATGCATGGACAAACATCCTTTTTGCCAGGTACCGGAAGACAGGGAACATCAACCCTGGCCAGATTGGAGGCAGCAAACCCAAGGTGACAACGCCAGATGTGGTCAACCGTGTCCGGCAGTACAAATCTGACAACCCCCAGATGTTTGCTTGGGAGATCAGGCAGAAGTGAGTAGCCACAGAGCAGACTTTCCAAAGGCAACGGATTCTGGTTACATTGGCAGACAAAAGAAGAAGAAAAATCAGTTTATGCTTTCTCAGTTGCTTTTTTCCACAACAGTTTTCATTGTAGCATTTATGTTCATACTCCCCAAAAATATGCTGAAGACTATGGAATCTATTTAAGAAAGACTACGTTACAGTTCTTTATTTGCCAGAATTTTTGTAAACTGAGGTAGGTGATGAATTATGTGACTGCCACATAATTATTTATGCTCATTCTGCTGCAGATAGTATTTCCTTGTCTTATAATGCCTTCATGTGGATCCATGTCCAGCAAAAATTTTGCACTATTGTGTACATCTTTAATTCAGGTTTCCACACACACACTAATACTGCTCTTGTTATGCATGGCAGGTTACTACAGGATGGAATTTGCAATGAGAAAAACATCCCCAGCATCAGCTCCATCAACCGCATCATCCGCGACAAGGCCATTCTTCAGCGCCGTGGCTATGACATCTTCAACGAGGACAATGACGAGGTTTGTTGGAATCATTTGTATAATGACTGACTTAAATGCACATGATTTGCAGAAGAATATATTTTTTTTCGTTATTAACATTTGATCAATTATCACATTATGTGAGATAATCCAGCCCTGATTTCTCTCCCTAGTGGAATTAGTGGAGCGGTGTGTGTATATGTGTATTTAGGATGTAAAGTTACACAAATTTAAGATACATATCAAGTCTGCATAGAAGAGGGCCAAGATCACGCTGTTTCTACCTGGCAAAAATGTTCTGTAATTCTATAACCCTGAGTGGTTGATTACCTACATCAGTTTAGCACTTGTTCTTTCATTTGTTTTGCAAAAGATTTTTAAAACTTGGGGACACATAGTTTGGATCAGCTGTAACAAGTTTATAAAATTAATTTAGGAAAATTTCACTTGTATATGCAGTGCTATTCAAATTTGCTGTCTGAGACAAAAGAATGGATGATGGAAAATAACAGTTGTTACCCCAAGCAGGAACTGAACCACGGCACTTAATCGCCTCACACAATCGCCTCACATAATTGCCTCACACAATTGCCTCACACAATCGCCTCACACAATCGCCTCACACAATCGCCTCACACAATCGCCTCACACAATTGCCTCACACAATTGCCTCACACAATTGCAAACCAATTGAGCTGTATGCTAAATCCTGATCTTAAAAAGGATGTGTTTCATCAGTGTATTTAGTCATTCACCTGTGGTCAGTGCACTCTTGCAGGGGAGGTAATGTGACTGCTCTGTGAGAGTGTGAAGATATTGTTATACTAGTAAAGGAATACAGAGAATGGTGTGAATACTCCCTTTATTAAGGGGACACATAAATGATTTATATTGTATTGATGGAAAATATCAGTCAAATCATCCTGAACAGGATTGAAAAATGGCGCCAAGAGTGCAAGTGTCTTCATCTTTCTAAACTTGCACAAAAATCTGGTCCTGTAGACCCAATGCAGTCCTGGTGTCCCCTGACTGTCTGTCTGTTTAGAGACCCCTATGGCTGAGCTATGGTTGTAGGTCTGAAAAACTGAGCAGCCACATGTCATTTTGAATGGTGTTTAAAATGGATAGAGCACCTCTTGCCATATGTTGTGTTCTGATACTTAGTGAATAGTTGAGAACTAACAGCTTTGGAGCTGATGGTGTAGAATTATTTAAATGTCAAGTGTATGTGTGTGTGTGCAATTGTAAAGTTTTTAGATTCACACAGCTCATCAATTAGACTTGACTGTGCCTCTCCTGTTCCTGCAGATATTTTCCTCCTCCTCCTCCTCCTCCTTTCCTCCTTCTCCTCCTTTCCTCCTCCTCCTCCTCCTCCTTCTCCTCCTCCTTCTTTCCTCCTCCTCCTCCTCCTTTCCTCCTCCTCCTCCTCCTCCTCCTCCTCCTCCTCCTCCTCCTCCTTTCCTCCTCCTTTCCTCCTCCTCCTCCTCCTCCTCCTCCTCCTCCTCCTCCTCCTCCTCCTCCTCCTCCTCCTCCTCCTCCTCCTCCTCCTCAATCTCATCCCCAATTTGATCCTCATCCTCACTGTTCTCTTCCACCTTTTCCTTGTACTCATCCTCATCCTCCTCCTAAGCCTTTTTTTGGAGCCTGCTTCTCTGCCCCACTATTTTCATTTGTTTTTCTGGTTTGTGATGCCTCATTTGATGTCAGTCAGCCCCAGCAACCATTTTAAATCTCCAGACTTTGTGTCGATCCTTCCCTGACTGTGTGTGCTTGCTGACTGCCCAAAACTTGACATTGGTCCTCCCTCAGTTATGGCTCTGTTGGTGGCTTTTGTTGTGTGGCTCTGAAAGATCTATAGATGTGTTCAAGTTAAGAAGAAGGATTAGATAGCTGCAACAGTATCATGTCAAAATTGTCATTCTCAGGAGTAAGCATGTCTAGGGACATTCTGAATGTTTGCACAAGTTGATGTTGTTTGTAAAATATTAAGCTGTAGGATGCACTGTGGATGTTGACAACAGTTTGAAGCATTCAGGGACATCTCTGTGGTGACAGGTGCTCACAGTTTGGTAGCATTATCCATTTTTTCTAGGTTTCCCACAGAGACACAGTGGAGTCTGCACTTTGTCCCTCTGATTTTCATTTAAAGTTTACGCAGTTTTTATTTTCTTGTTTTTTTCACCTTGTTCTGGTGGATTTTTCTTTCTTTCTCAAAATTCAGTGTGAATTGTGTGCAAAAAAGAACTTTTTTGCTAGCATCTGACCTATTCTTTGGTCACCCTTTGTGCAGTAATTGAATTTGGGCACCACTTAGCTCATGTATCAATCACTGTGTTGGACTGTGCTGTGAGACTGCCTCAGCCTCACTTCATTGGACATGACATTTACAGGACGTTTTTGTGCTCTTGCTGTCTGCCTCATTGTCATGCAATCTTTCAGGCTGCAGTGATTTAGTACTACAAGTCATTAGGGACCAGCTGTGTCCTTGCTCAGTTCTGCTCATAATGGCTTCTTGATATTGCCCTGTCTCCCTCCATCTTGGCTGAAAAGTCGGTCACTGTTCATGCTACTCATTGGCTCTGGTACAGTCCTCCTTCACTGTATCAAGAGTTTGTTGTGTGGCCTGTGGGCTTTATGACAAACTTCAGCATGTGTTCTCACGCCTCTTCTCCTGTTGACAAATACTTTTTTCTTTGATTCAGTTTATCTGGATGTTATAGGGTTACTCTGTTCTTAACTTGAAGCAGTGTTTGACTATCTCACATGGGACAGCCTTTCTCTTGGTAAATAGAGGAGCTTGTTTTTCTTACCTAGACAAATATCTGTGTAGTCGGGTCAGGTCTTCCTTTTAACTTGAAATGTATGTGTTTTAGTCCTGTTTTGAGCAACATCATTTTTGCCTTCATTTTTTATTGACATGCTGCCTTGGTCCTTTAGGATTCTTTGGTTACCAGTCACTGAATGCTTGGGCAAGTCTGGCTTGCACAGTGCTGAGTTAGCTGAGCACTGTAAGAGCTCTGTGTGTCTCCTCGCCAACTAATCGTCCCCTTACCCATCCCCTTTCTACCCCTTTGGCATATATCACTCATACAGTCTTGGAAATCTACCACCAGAGCCTCCTGAGCTATTCCAGACCTCTTCTGTTGTTACTCATGCCTGCTGGTTGATGTGAATATGTTAATTCAGCATTTACTCTTTGATACCTTACAGAATTTTTGCCTACAGGTGTCTGAGTTTTGCCAGTCGTTCACTGGGTGTTCCTTCTGTTTGCAGAGCAACACTGGAGAGGACTACTCTATGGACCAGGAGACAATGCAGGCTCTCATCCACCAGGCACCCACCATGGTTCCTGCCCCCTCCACGCCTGGATACGCTGGCCTCTCTGTGCTCCAGGCCTCACTGGCGTCCAGGCCCATCAAGACTGAGCCACCCGAGAAGTCTCCTTCATCCTGCTTGGACAAACCCCAGGCCGTGTCCACTCCAGATGCGAAGCTGTCCTCACCATCCATCACCAGCAGCGGTTCTCATGCAGAGGAGAATGCTTCCACTAGCAAGTTCTACCCTTCCACATCTGTGCCGTTTTTGGGTACTGTGAAAGATGCAGATGAGGGTCTTCAGTCATCCAGTCTTTGTGTGCCGTTGGTGCTGCCCAAAGTCGAACCTGTGGATGTTATGTTGGACTTGGGTGAGAAGGACCAGGCAAAAGATGCAGAGTCCTCACCTTTGGGTGCTTATAAGGCGGAGAAGAGTGCTGACAAAAGAAGTGACACTAGTTTGGCAGCTGAGGAGCTGACAGGTTCCAAAGGTGCTGGAAGTGGGGCCAGCAAAGAGGCTGTTGGTTCGAATGGTGCAAGCAAGGAGGCTGTTAGTCTTAGTGGTGCTAAGAGTAGCGAGGGGAATTCTGGTGCTTCTCCCTCTTCTGTCGTTTCCGCAGCTCTTCGCGGATTGGGATCCCGGTCCAAGTCGGACAGCAGCCGGCCAAGCCTGCAGGCTGTCATCTCACAGCTGTCACAGGCACATGCAGCTGCAGCCCATCCTGGCTCCACTCAAAGCTCTTCTGAGAACTTCGGTGAGAAGTCAGCTGCTGGATCTCGGAAAACCACCAGCGGAAGCAGCCCCAGCACCATGCCTGGATCAGGCAGGGGGAGTGGCAGCACCTCTCCAGCCAGCAGCCAGGGCAGTGTGGTCTCCAACGGCCGGACCTCCTCTGCCTACCGCGGCACTTCCACCCCTCCCTCCACCCCGGCTTCCACAGGGTCATCCCGGCGCAGAGATTCTGACAAGAGGAATGAATCAGGGAGCAGTGGAAATCGCCGTGGCACAGCAGGAGTGGCATCCACAGTCAGAGGTGGACTGAATGGTGCCTACTATGCAGGCTTTGGAGCCCTCAGCTATGACAAGCTGGGGGGAATGTTCTACGACTACTCCCTGCCGGACCGAGGACTGGGGACCATAACAGGTGCAGGGATGGCATCCCCTGGCCTGCCCCACAGGTTCCCTGCTGTCTCGCCCCCTGGGGTCATGATGGGCTACTACCCCTATGGTGGCTGGAAGCCTCAGGCCTTGACCCCACAGATGGCTGCCTCAAGCGTGTCCCCACTTGGGGACACATCCAACGGTGCTCCGCTTGACTTGTCTGCCGTGCATAGAGAATCCGAGGTTGTGACGCCAACAAAGGACAAGAAGGAAAAGGAGGAGAAAGGTGGAAGTAGTGGCAAGTGGCACAGACCTGCAGGTGTGACTGCAGCCTCCCCGGCTGCTGTGACAAGTCCTGTAACTTTTGGACAAGCATCTGCTTTGAATGTGTCTGTTCCAGCAGCCAAACTGTCTCTCTCTTCTGTGGCCTCCTCCTCTCCTGCTGCTGCTGTGGCCTCTTCCACCACCACCTCCTCCACCTCATCTGCTGCTACTGCTGCTGCTCCTTCAACAGCTGCCTCTGCTACTAATTCCACTTCCACTGCCACTACTGGCACTACTTGTGTGTCCACCGCCACCACCACTAGCTCCTCCACCCCCACCACCACTTCCTCAGAAAGTGCCTCCTTATCGCAGAACTCAAGCTCCACTCCCTCAGCAGGGAAGCCCAAATATGAAAAACATATGTTGATCTTTGGCGACAGCGAGGTGGAAATCATCTCTGTGGGTAATAACCGATGGATTGTGCGCAATGAAAGTGAACTCTGCAACATAGTTCGGAACCAGGGCGGTAGCTCTAAGCGTTCTCCAATCGACAGGTCAGCAGCAGAGCCATCCATGGCCTCCACAGAGTCAGTGTGCTGCTGTCAGACCAAGCCTGAGTGCCATAGCAAGTCTCTTCAAGGTTGTGAAAGCAGTTGCAGCAGGGGAGGGGACCTCTTGGGAGGATGCAGGAAAGGACAAAAGAAGATGGATGGGGACAGGATGGAGGTGGAGGAGTGTGAGGACAGGAGGGAGGAGATGGGACTTCCAAGCAGCTCCACCCACAAGAGACTGGCAGACAGTCTCCCATCGCCTGCCGCCCCTGCCACCAAACTTGTGCGCCTTACCGACCCCGAACCCTCAATATCCACCCTTGCTTCCTCCTCATTGGGTAGCCCTTCGAGCACCCTCCACCCCCCCTGCAGCCCCCCTCGGTCTGGTTGCCTGGCAACAGCTTCTAGCAGCATGGGGCAGGCAGCCAATGGAATGGTCACCTCCTCCACGCGGACTGCAATGTTGCCACTCCCTGAGGAGGGCGACTGTGTGCCAGGGCTGGAGGAGAGCAGCCTGAAAAGCAAGTGCCCGGTATTACAGCAGATGCTGAAAGAGAGAAGCTCATGCTGACTGGGGTGGTGTCCATCACCCTCCTCTCTTTCCATCTCTTGCTCGCTCTGCCCCTCTCAACAGGTCGCAAGTTCTGGTGGAAACAGTGATTGTTGTTGATGTTGTTGTTGCTTCGTTTTGGCATGGATTACAGGTTCTCTCTTCAGTCCCCAATATTTCCCCCACACACTTGTTTTCTCTCCCTGCCATATTTTGCTACTGCAGTTTAACTTTGCAAGTGACAATCAATCAAAAACTGTGGATGACAATTTACTCTTTCTGTTTTCTAAACAGCAACTTTTATTGGTTTGAAGCATTGAAATGAAATCCATTTTATTGCAGGACTATTCCTTTATCTTTTTATTGCTACACATTTTTGTCTGTGGGTTTCTGTGTTTATCCAGATGACGCTGGTGAAAATTGTCTCTTTTGGCGATGTTGAGTATATATCTTTAGTTGCATCCATTGTGCTAATTGCTGCATGCAGCAGACCAATCGTAGTGGAGCTACTCTGTAATGCTTTAATGGATGACCAGCCTCTAGCTCACTTGAGTTGGGTGTGAACTATATCAAATCCATATTTATCACACAGTTGGTCATATCAGTATTTTGCACATAAGAGGACTGCCAAAGATTTGTGTGTGATTGTGATGTCATATCAAATGTTGTGATTGATAAATGTCATACATTTTATTGTGGTGATCTGGTATGCCATTATGTACAGTGCCCAGTGGAGATAAAGTGTTTGCCTTGATGGTTTGTGTAACCAAAAAAAAGTGTTTCCTCAATATCATATACATGATTTCTAGCAGTTGCTAATTAGCTTGCAAAGATGGTTGCAACTTCTCTTCCCAATGTCTGAGTATCATTTTGTATGGTTTAAACAGAGATACTTCTAACTTTCAAAGGACAAATGCTAAAACATGTAAGCATTTGTCAGTATGCATGCACACAGGCAGAGCATTTCCAATTATGCATTTACTGACTGGATTGTGCTACGTGTGTTTCACACATGCATACAAACACGCATGCACATGCATGCCTTTACACACACACAGGCCACACTTGCACATGCTTTCAACAGGACTTTGCTTGCATCTACATTAATCTTTTCTTATCAAAATTGAGCGATGCAGTATTTTCTTGACCTCTTTCAGATACCACATCAGTTCGGCCTTCATGAAGTTTGACTTGTAATCCCCCCAACTACGGTATCCTTGGATTTCTCATGCTGAAACCTTGAAATTTGTATGCAATGTGAGCCTTCTGCTTGAGAAAAAACCCCTGATGATGTACATATATTAGTAGGATGCTTCTGACCATTTGCCATAACTTTCATGGACTAGCTGCATGGAATTCTGTGAGATCAAAGATTACTAACAGTGCCTGAAAGATGAAATAAAACTTGGAACCTGATAGTGATAGTGGTCGGGTTCATGTTGAAAAAGATTAAGAATGACAGGAATTAAAGAAAGGATTGTAGAGATGCACTAAAGCCCTCAGTTCAGTTCAGCTTAGCTTTGCTATTCAATGAGAAATCCAAGTATTTGTTGAAATCTTAGCAAAAGATCAGATTCAAGTCCTCCCATCTGGACTGTTGCCAAACACATGAGAAAAAGAAAAAGACACCGAGTGAAAGAGAAGGGATTAGATATTGCGCTGAAGTCCCATCACCTTCAGCTGCCGCCATGGCAAAGTCTGGTTACATCGCAGTACTGAAAAATGTGATGCATGTTTTTAATTCAGTCACCAGAAAAGGATATGGAAATTTTTTTCGGACCTTTGAAACTCTGTTGTTGAGTGAAATCTGCAAAGCTGTGAAGTCCTACGAAATATACATGTAAAATATGTAGGCAGTGGGAAATGTTCCTCTTTGTTTATGACATGTCCCTCCAGGTTTACTGGAGGTCCTCACAGCTTTATCTGTTTGTCTGTGTGTCAGTCTGTCAGACCCAACTTAACGGCTGATATCTCAAAAACTACTGGACGGATTTCCTTGACATTTTGCACACTTACTGGAAGTTAGGTCCGATTGAATGTGTCAAATTTTCAGAATCGAGGTTTGAAAAGAAAGTGACTTTTTAAGGTCGTAAACTCAAAAACCCCCTCGCCCCTAAAATGTCAGTTGATGAAATGGCGATATTTCAAAGCCTTTTCCTTCACTCCCGTCGCCAGCAGCGTTTCTCACACGCTGTACGAGCGCTCACCAATTACATAAATAGTTTTTGTGATCCTCCCCAGAAAAAAATCGCCTTTGCATTAAAAAATACCGTTTTACAGTCAAAATTGTCCTCCCGCGCGGCTGCTCCAACTCTTCGAATAGCCACTCCGTCTAAGCGCAACAATACTGACTACCAAGTTCTGTTCGCATGGCCTAATGACAGTGAATCGATATTAAACTTGGCAGAAATAGACCTTGAGTATCCTATAATGTACAAGACCACTAAAATTTCATGAACTATCATCCATTTTTCTACAATTTATAGTGCAAAATACGAACCGAGGGGGTTTACGGAAAAGAACGTTATAATTGCTTTCCAAACACTTAGTCATGTCAGTTCCCGAATGGCACATCTGGTAGAGCGTTGGACTATTGTAACGTTAGGTCATGCCTGATCGGGTTCGAATCCGCGCTGAAACTTTTTCCCCCCTCTTTTTTCTAGAGGTTGCGGGTTCGAACCCGACCTGGTTTTTGTGTTGGTTTTTTGTGTTTTTCCCCCCTCTTTTCTCGAGAGGTTGCGGGTTCGAACCCGATCTTTTATAAAATTTTAAATGCCAAAACCTGGAGGTTCAGCGCCAGCGGTTTTTATTATTGAAGTCAGGCTCCATGAATTTTACAGAGCAGTAAAAATGGTTGACAGCCTTGCAACTGCCTTGAAAATGGAATTGTGACAAGCAGGGTTTAACAGTTTGCTTGTTTTTGGCTATACAGGGTTTGTTTTTGAACATTTGGAGTTGCAGCGAGATAAAACTCTGCCAAAGATATTACAAGTGTAGAGGCTCACTGTCAGGAATGACTGTTGATTCATTTAAGACTGTAGTAAACTTAAAAGAAAAATTTGATGTCCAAAATCTGTGTGGAAATATCCTGTATGCTTCCAGTTTAGACATTGTTCACTTGACATCCATCTAATACATCCTGCAGAAGATGTGAGAAGAAAAATGTTTTCCATCAGATATCAGAGGAATAGAATTTGTACCTCCCAGCAGTATCAAGGGGAAACTTTGGCATCTGTTCTCTGAGCTTCTGCAGTTAGGTGATACTTCAGTGTTCATTTGTATCTAATGTCCTATGAATTTTTTTTCTCTCTCCATTTTAAGAACTTGTTTTTTCCTAACTCTTTTCAACTCAATCCCCTTGTGTAAATCTGGAATTTAGTTTTTAAAAGTTTTACATTTTTACCTGTGTTTTTACCCCTTTTTGAAAATCATGGCGATTTTGCATATTCAACAATTTCTCTATTTCTCATAGAAAATGTCCCTGTCTAGTACACTTACCATCAAGGCAAAACAGCTCATTTTTCCTCACTGTATGTGCAAGTGCTGAGTAGAATATTGGGCCCACTGATTAACTTTCCATGAGGCATGAGGTTGGCCTTTGTGTTAGCTGTGAAATCCTTGTTTCCTTTGTGTGCAGTCCTCACCATTGATAATCAGATAAACAAATTGTCTCATGGGTGTGGAGATCATGAAATCCAGCTATTTTCTTGATGTTGATGTACATGATTGATGAATCGTGATGCTGACAAATTTCATATTTTTTAGAATCGAGTGTAAAGTGATTTTTATCGTAATTTGTATTTGTACATGTTTGTAATGGAAGAAAAAAATATTGTAGTTGCCAAAGTTGATAGCTTTGTTCAAAGCTATTCCTTTTTTTAAATTAACTTTATGATGGCAGAGACACTCTACTCAAATTATAAGCTATGTCCAAAGATGACCGATTTCTTATATTGTTTGCTCTCTTACCCCCATCCATCCCCCCACCCCAACATTTTCCCAGTAATGGTTGGTATAACTTACATGAACCTTGTTGTTTACCTTGTCATGTGCCATTGGTATGGTTGGATTATTGTCTGCAATCCTCAGTGTTTCATGTAATCTGATGTTTCTTCTCCTTATCGTTTGTGTTGATATTGTAGTGTAATACACAGAGCAAGTGTACAAAATAGTGTTTGGTACTTTACACAAGTTCTTGGACCATTTTATACTGGAACGAAAGTGTGCTTCATTAATGGGTTTGGTGCAGTAGCTTTACGATGCATCTGTTTTCAGATTTTGGTGACATTGTTTTGCAGGTGTACTGTATGTTTTCTAACTCCTAGGCCAAAGTTCTTTTTTGTGGGGATTTTTTGTTTAGTTTTTTAAACTAACGATTCTTTTTGACTGGTTGGGGCTTCTTGAAATAGTTGGCGTCTCTGATTACATAAGAAGTAATCTTGCAGCGCTCTGACGTTGTTTACTCCAGAATCTGTTGCTTTCAGAGGCATGTTCACACTTTACGGCACTTCTTTTCAGCTGAGTCGGGGCATTCTGACAGATTTTATAGTTCACTTAACAGAAGACTTACATTTTCAAACTTTGTTAAAAGAGAAACTGATCACTAGTAGCTGAAAGTAGTTGTTGTTTTCTTTGAGAAAAAAAGGGTGTTTTCAGAGCTGGTATGTAACCACTCATTTTCGAACACCGACACATTGTATGAATAAATTTTATGAATCAGTGGGTTCCCTCTGTGCTGGCCTAAGCTATTTCATAGATAAGTTTTTGCCATATGCTTCTTTGTAGTTGTAGTACAGTTTTAATTCATTCCATTTTTTTAAACACTATTTTTTTTATTAAGTGGAACTAGAGCACTTTGCACTTTGAAAAGACAGAGAGCAAGTTACACCTGACTTGACTTATTTGTCTATTTCCAGAGAGAAATGTGTAATTAGCATTTCCGCAGAACTTACAAGAACTGAATCTCAGGCTCTTTGGGAAACAGATTTCCGATTTTCAGAGACGTGGGTGGGCATTGTGATGGTGGAACTTGTGCCATGAATTTATGGTGTAACCAAAGACTTTGTAGGACCTGTGTGTTTTATGAGAACGAGAAATGCTTTACAATCATGCCTAGGCTGGCACTTTCATTGCCATGTTAGTATATATTGTATTGCTGTCATACAATCTTTATTTGATAATCAGACTTTTTCCTATCTTATTTTATTCTTTGTATTCTACATTGTTTCACAACAGGTAGGATAGAAATACAGTTCCTTGCAAATGAGATCCATTGGGTAATGATGGCATAGTGTTTTATTGAATTGATTTTTAAAAATGTGTTACTCAGAATTCTTACTACATGTATTTGAAAGGAATTCTCTCTCTCTCTCTCTCTCTCTCTCTCTCTCTCTCTCTCTCTCTCTCTCTCTCTCTCTCTCTCTCAGAAGTTGCAGTATATATCACTGCTTCAAAGCCATCAAAAAATGTCACATTTATAAAAGCCTCACACATTATGAAGTTTAATCTGACTTGCAATCAGGAAAAGACAATCCTTTTTGCTCTACATTTCTCTAAGCCATGACCTTCATAACAGAACGTTAGTCCTCTGTGACTTTTATGGAACACTCAGTTAAAACTTTAATGAATTTTCTTTTCCTTGCAGTTTTGGTTCTAAGTGATGTATTTACTTAGTGGCAAGTGCTTTGATTGGCATTTGAAAATGCTCAGGTCTTTGTTTGAAATTACATAAAGGAAATGATACATGAAGGGAATATAACTTTTTTTAAAATTTATTTCCTAAGTTTGATGCTAAACAACTTGAAGGCAAGATTGATTGGCAACATAACATAGTTTATAAGAAAAAATGGCACATGTGAAGTTGTGAAACATGCCCAGGTGTGATAATCTCTTGACTTTTCACAATACATAGACTTGTGCTTTGCTTAGTTGGATATTGATTCTACATCACTTTGTTTTCAAGGAGGGCATCTCCTTTTGGAATGTGCACATTGCACACATGCTAAGAAAGAACCATTTAAAAAAAAAGGAAAGTATTCCAGTATGAATATGAGGACTTGCTTTGTGCCTCTTGCCTCAACTACAGCCATGGTTTGGAATGATCTTGTCCAAAATTGTTGTGACGTTCAAGTGGCAGGCCCACCAGAGGCTGCTTGGGTATTGCCACTTAAGTAGTTGTTGATGATATTCTGTAATGTTTCAATGATTTGTTGCATTATGTCATGGCCTATGCCTACACCAGGAGACTGTCTTTTTGGCAATTTTGTAAATCACTTGCTTTAAATCTGGTAGAATGTGGTTTGTACAGATGCTTATTTCTATACTTTGCTTGAGCTGCAAGTTTTATACATACCTATTTAATGTTTAAGGACTTTACCAAAGGTATCCTTCCACATATGTAAACTGTGCTTCTTTTATAGTTCCAGATAAAGGGACTCCTAGCTGTGAATTAAATTTAACCAAATATTTGTATGAGAATTTTGAAATCCCATAAACATTGGTGATAGGAGGTGAATTGTTTTGGTAGCCCTCGTCAGGAGTATCTATCATTGGTTGTGCTGTTTCTTTGTCACTGGTGTTTGTTGTCCATACATTGGATATGTGTATGTTGGCAAAGCATTGTTCATCCCATTTCTTGATCCATGGCTTTTCAACAATGTATTGTCCTCTCTCTGTTGACATGATGTAGTTCTGTCTTTTCTGGAACTTGATTTGTATTTGCATTTCTGTTGATGATGTTGGTGATGATGTTGATGATGATAATGAGGAAAGTTGTGGGGTGTTTTTTTCTTTCTCTCTACAATTGCTCTCACGCACATTAAATCAATTTGGAAATGCAAGCAGGTCTGGAAAATGTGACATTGAAATTGGAGGAAATGCTGAAGTTAAAGATCTTGATTTCTTCAGCATGTTTTGTGCAGCAGGTAATTTTGGTTATTGCGATACACTGGCAGCCGGTATAGCACATTACTAGGCAAGTAGCGCAAACATGTCTACCCCGTGATGAGAGTGTTTTTGGTAAGTTGCAACTTTTGGTGCTTTTTGAGTGAATTTACTGTGCATAACAGGGAAAAGGTTGATATGCATTCAGCTGGCTTATGGAAATGTTCTTTCATAGGTCTGTTGTGGTGGCTCACTTTGGCAAGTGTATTCGTGAACAATGGAAACCACTCACTGACAGAGTTAGATGCAAAATGTGAATCTTTTGTAGTTGTTCCTGCCTACAAGTACGGGGAATTTGGATTCCTTGGCTATTTTTAATCAGCATCCAGTTCTTTGCGTAACAGGACTTCAGTGTCTGTATTTTAAAAAACCGAGTTAAACCATACATTTTCACATATAATTATTGTTAAAAATATTTATTTCCATAAAATTCCATTATTTCTGCATGATTACAGACTTGATACTCTTACTGAAAAATGCGAAAAGAACTAAAACAAAATTTACTAAAGATTCACATTGTTGTTAACGGGAATATGAGACCAAAATAACGGGGTAGTTATGAATCATTCAGTTTGGAGAGGAATTTTTTTAAGATAAGATCAGGACGGTGAAAGTGTGTTTTTAAGGTGCATTTAAGGCAGATCTACACTGATACGGCATGATGTATGTTGTCTCTGACCTGGAGGTCGATGTGTCAAGTTTCACGTGACTGCATCTCTTTGCTTGCATTGAAGCTTTTAACTTACGTGGTGAATGTGAACTTTAGTTCCTCAATCATCATCATTTTGATTTCTTTCCCACTTACTGATTGGTATACCAAAGAAAACTATGTCCCTTTCGTAAAAGTGGACGTGATTTACTATGGCTTTATGAATAATAAAATGATGTTGATAAATGGTATATTTTGTTACTTGCTTTTTTGTGGCCGGTTGCCTTTTTTCTTAATAATCAGAGCTGGCTGATGTAGGCATTTTTAAGATATATATATAAAATCAGTTATGTTGTGGTGGTGTGGTCTATTGTTCTGTGACAAGGCAGGTGTTTTTACCTCTCATTATGACAATCAGTTTTAATAAATGAATTTGTCGTTAACATAATGCATTACCTTGTGCTTTAAACTTGATAAAATACGCTCCCTGGATTTGTTTTATTGTGAAGATATACAAGCTGTTGTAATTAATAATGCTGTCTTAGTTTCATGTTGATCTAATGATGATAGTGTATTATGGTGGAAGAGATGCCAGTATGTGTATTAGGTGTTCCTGACCTCATCATAACTGCAAACAAATGTGTTGTGTGGTTTTGCTCTGCACGACTAAATCAATAAATCTCTCTCTCTCTCTCTCTCTCTCTCTCTCTCTCTCTCTCTCTCTCTCTCTCTCTCTCTCTCTCTCTCTCTCTCTCTCTCTCTCTCTCTCTCTCTCTCTCACACACACACACACACACATACAACATACACACTCGCTCACTTTCCAGATTCAACCTATGGACCAAGGCTTTCAAGGCTGGCTCCAGTAGCTGGGCTTCCAGCGGTCTTAACAGCACTGGGTGAACAAAGACATCAACAACAGAAGCAGCCGTAGTACCCAAAGGCAGAAACAACGCCACACAAGTCTTGAGCCAAGTTTATGGTGTGGGGACCTCAGTTGGAGGGCGGCATGTAGGCCAGGGTGTAGATGTCATGACGAATGCACTCGGCCAAGGCGAGGAAGTCGTGGTACTGGGAGCGAATGGCAGACAGGTCTGCTGTCTTCATCTGCTTCTGGTCGATCATCTTGGCAATTTCGCGCTGAAGGGGGAAAAACGGTGTCAGACTACACGATGGGTGGGTTGCTTGCTTGCTTGCTTGCTTTGTTTGTATCGTTTGCTTCCAGAGAAATGTTAAGTGTACCTCGATGATTATTTTATTTCCTAAGGCTGCGTTTTACGTTTCCTGGAGGTAATGTTTCCTGTGCTGTATTTCTCTTAAGTGCTTCACCATCATGTCATTCTATCTTGTGTTCAGCAATCTTCTGGTGTATCTTTTCTAAAGTAATTATATGTGCTGGGTTATATTGCGTTAATCGATGCTTTGTTTCTCCTAGCTATTTGTATAAGCCTGTCTGATTTCATGCCTTGTCGGGCGGTAATATTGTGAGCCATGTAAAGTGTTTAGTCATGCTGTTGCGTTTTTTCACGCACTGTCTGCCTCAGGAGCAGTCAACTTGTTTGCCAAGTAAGTGTTTGAACTTAGGACCTCAGTTGGAGCATTGGCCATTTCCAGGGAATGGAGCATGCCTATAAATAGATCCACGTAGGAAACTCAAGACTTTGTGTGACTTCAAAATGTGTGTGTGTGTGTGTGTGTGTGTGCGTGCGCGCGTGTGTGTGTACTTTTTGCGCGCGTGTGTGCGTATGTTACCATGCTATGAAACCTAATTCTGTACTCATCTATGCCATACCCTCTGAACGAATCGTACGTCGTGTGTGTGTGTGTGTGTGTGTGTGTGTGTGTGTCCGTCTGTCTGTCTAGTCTGTGGTGTGTGTGTGTGTGTGTGTGTGTGTGTGTGTGTGTGTGTGTGTGTGTGTGTGTGTGTCTGTGTGTGTGTGTGTGTCCGTCTGTCCGTGGTGTGTGTGTGTGTGTGTGTGTGTGTGTGTGTGTGTGTGTGTGTGTGTCCGTCTGCCTGCGGGGGGTGGGCGGGTGACTGTGTGTATGTGGGTAGGTGAGTGGGGGGGGGGGGGGGGGGGGTCTCATTGCACCACGTCACGTATCAGTGAGTGTACTTTAGCCGATTATCAAATTCGGCTTCCCCGCACCCATATTATCCCCGTTGGCCATGTCATGTGCGGTTTCCTTTTTGGCCGCATCACAAGGCGAATTTAACTAGGCGTTCTCGGATTCATACACCACTGGTTAGTTTCGACCGTGACTTTAAATCTTTGAAATCAAAGCGGAACCGAATCTGAACAGTGACAATCATTATGAATTCGACAGTGAATGAAGTGGTGCAAGTACATAGCTTTTGTCTGATATCAAACACTGAATTTCAGATAATTTCAGCTTAGATAAACGATAGCTGTGACTTCAGTGAGGGGTTAGTCCGTGTACTCACCTCCAAAGCCATCCTGCTGTCCTCGCTCTTCAGCTGGTCTTCCCAGGACTTATCCACGTGCACCAGCACGCACGTCTGGCCGGATCTGGCCAGAAGTAGTTGCTGCAAGGCAAGTATGCCCAAAATAAACCATGCTAAGCAAAATATTAAAGAGAGTAGGAGGTCGAATTTAACCCTGATGGTTCACTTATGATATAGAATGGGCTGTCGGCCTGCCAATAAATCAGTTTGGTCAGTCAGTCTCTGTCTGTGTCTTATTTAGGAAATAGACAAACTTTCTTAACTGTCTAGGTTTATGGAAGCCACAATAAGAATATACCAGACGTGTACATTTGTGCATTGATTCAATTTCACACCGGTAGGACATTATTGATATATATTAATATCTCGCATCGATTTGAAAATACAGTGGGCCAATGGCCTCAATAATATATTTCGAACTAACTTGTCACTGTATATGTGCTTTTTGTAGTCCTCTTCGCCAAACAAGACTGGAGGATAGATTTCCATGAGCACGCACATATGCACGCTCACGTACGCACGCACACGCACACGTTTTGTTCGCACTTTCTGGCGGTGTGAGAGTGCAAAGCTTGCAATGGAAGGGAGACAACTCGTCCGATCATCAACGTCAAGGGAAGTTACTTCGTGCGAAATGGACAGATAAGGAAGACAATAGATTATACGATTTGGGAGAATAGGAGGAATAAGACGGGCACAATGCAGTTAAGATTTGATCGAGATCTTTATGACTTGTAGAGATCTTTTACTTTAATACATTTTCCCCCAATTGACACGTTCGAATTGAATATTTACATCAGTCAGTGCATTTCGGTGGTCAGTTGGAGCGTCTGTCGTCAACGGCGTACGCACCAGACCACATTGTCTGATTAGAAGGTCACATTTTGGCTTAAAGACGGATGTACGCTTCGTGCCTCAACTACACAGCGACGAAGACCGAAAGAATGGAAAATGAACATGCAGAAGACAAGAACACTATCGATGCTTTTTCTGAGTTGGACGACACCGTTAAGTCTCACGTATGCTATAGCCAGTATAGGCCAAACGCAGTGGGAACACAGTAACCTGCCTGACTTAACTGGCACTCGGTGAACTTTCCTCTGGCATCAAGGCGCGCACTCATAGTTTTATAATACTTATTGGTCGCTGCCTCTCTTAGATCCCACTGCCTTGAGATATTTTTGCAGTAGGTCGCACTTCGGCGCCACTACAATTCCCATCTTCAACAGTCTTCAATCTCCCATTTTACTGAAGGACACCTAACTCACGGGACACACCTGTTACATGATAGGGAAAGGGAGATGGCAAATACACTTGGTGATAGGCGCACTCTAGCACAGTTTGATCTTCATTGCTTAGCGGAGGCAAAACTGAAATCTTTTGAGAAATTTTATATTCTTACAGTAGGGTTTTGGGGGGTGGGGTGGGATGGGGGTTTCACCTATCAAGTGCTTTTCGGGGTGGAATTAATTTAAGAGACTTGCACTCAAATAAAAACACTGAATCTCTTACGGCGTTGTCACCACCACCACCACTACCACCACTACTACTACCAGTACTACTAGTAGTGTTGCGCTGTTAAAGAGCAACAGAAGCATAGTTGAATCACTTTCGTCCGTCGTCATCATTCTAACAGATGTATGTTTCACTCACATGACTGGAATGGTACTGGAACCAGTAGTTGTCCACGTGTTCACCACGGTAACCTCCCAGCAGAAACTGGCACTGCAACAACAGATCGAGCCTACCAAGAGAAGTGTCTATACAAGTAGGGTGCCTACATCCACTTAGCAAGTATAGGCTTGGGCATGGCATAGGAGTATATTCCTACTTCTTGAAGATGCCATCATGAAAACAGTTTCGACACTTTGGCCCTCTAGTAACGCTGTGAAGTAATTGCTATGATATATCAAGTGCAAAGATCTACACCTCTTCCTGGCTTGTGTTTCGTCTTGGGTGGGATAACAGGAGCATTCGTCAAATCTGGTCGAGGTAGAAAGGCTACAAAAATTCATCAACACAAAATATTCATTCAGTCGTCAAGGTTCTCTGGCAATACCGGTCGCTTCTGTGCACGCATATGGTGCGCCAGAGATTTATTGTGTTGCATATCGATTGTGTACTAAAATGTTATAGACGTTGTATTTGTGGTCTCCCTTGCTGTTGCTGCTGCTGCTGCCGCTGCTGCTGCCAGTACTGCTGCTGCTGCTGCTACTGCTGCTACTGCTGCTGCTGTTGTTGCTGCTGCTGCTGCTGCTGCTACTGCCACCGCTGCTACTAACACTGTACTACTTCTAGAACTAGTACTACTTCTAGAACTAGTACTACTACTGCTGCTACTCCTCCTCTCCTCCTCCTCCTCCTCCTCCTCCTCCTCCTCCTCCTCCTCCTCCTCCTCCTCCTCCTCCTCCTCCTCCTACTCCTACTACTACTACTACTACTACTACTACTACTACTACTACTACTACTACTACTACTACTACTACTACTACTACTACTACAACTACGACTACGACTACTACTACTACTGCGGCTGTTGCTACTTCTAATTCATCTACTACTTTTCCTCCTCCTCCGTGTGAAGGGTTTTTGCAGTTTGTTTTCTTTTAGGAGTAGTATGACGCTTCATCATATAGAATTTCTCCTGTGGTCATTGTAGGCAGAACAGCCGTCCTTTATTCGCTCTTTCACCCGTATCTGTGAGCTCAAAGTTAGTCGCAAATTATGTCGTTAGTGTCCTTGATTTTGATAAGATTGAGGTGAGAATACTGTTTGTCAGATGCAAAGTATATGTAGCTTACAGTGAGTTTTTGGTATATGACAATGTAATGGCCAATGCAAGCTTTGTTTGTAGTGTAGTAGTAGTAGTAGGATAGGTATTATAGGTAGTGAGTTGTAGTGCTGTTTTTTGTAGCAGTAGTAGTAGTAGGAGGAGTAGGAGGAGGAGGAGGAGGAGGGAGGAAGAGGGAGGAGGAGGGAGGAGGAGGAGGAGGAGGGAGGGAGGGGAGGAGGAGGGAGGAAGGGGAGTTAAGCAGCGGTAAAGTAGTACAGTAGCAGTTTAGAAGTCGTACTTGTTCTAGAAGTTAGTACAGTGGTTTAGTAGGCTAGCGGTGTGATTGGTTTATGTGGTTGGCAGTGTTAGCAGCCTAGCGCCGCAGCAGCAGCAACAAAACAGCAGTGCGAGCTTGAGGAGTGTAGTGTAGCCAGCCGAGTTGTAGCGTTGAGCAGCAGAGTACTGGCAGCGTTAGCGTCAGCAGCAGCAGCACAGAATTGCGACCACAATACCGTCATAACTTTTTGTACACAATCGTATGCAACACTTAATCTCTGGCGCCCATATGCGTGCACAGAAAAGCGACCGGGACTGCCAGAGAACCTCTTGACGACTGACGAATGTATATGTCTCTGGTTGTTGAATGAATGTTTGTCGCCTTCTGCTACCTCGACCAGATTTTGACGGTATGTGACTCCTGTTATCCCCCCCAAGACGAAACACAAAGCCAGGAAGAAGGTACCCTTGTAGAGTTCATCCTTGCACTTGATATATCAATGCAATTACTTCACAAGCGTTACTAGAGGGCCCAACGTTCGTCGCGAAACTGTTTTTTCATTTGATGGCATTCCTAAGCAGAGTAGGCATTATTTACTCCTATATGGCCATCCCCAAGCCTACTTTGCTCAGGTGGATGTAGGCAACCCTACTTGTATAGACTACTTCTCTTGGTAGGCTCCTCGCATTCTGTTTGTTCGCTAGTGCCGAGTTTTCTGCTGGGAGGGGTTACCGTGGTCAACACGTCGCGACGAACTACTGCGTTCCAGTACACGCATTTACCAGTCATGGTGGAGTGAAACATAACATCTGTTAGAATGATGATCGATCCGGACGAAACAGTGATTTTTTTGTTCCCCACACTCATGCTTCGTGTTGGCTCCTTTATTTTTCCACAGCGCCATCACTACTAGTAGTACTGGTAGTAGTGAGGGTGGTGGGTGTGGTGTGGGTGGTGGGTGACAACCGCCGTAAGTTAAGAGATATCAGTGTTTTTATGTGAGTTCGCAAGTCTTCTGTAAATTAATTCCACCCCGAAAGCATTTGATAGGTGGAAAACCCCCCATCCCACTCCCCGACAACCCCCTAAAACTCCTAAACTTGTAAGGAATATAAAATTTCCTCAAAGGTATCTCAGTCTTTGGGCCTCCGCTAAGCACAATGTAAGATCAACACTAGTGCTAGAGTGGGCGCCTATCCCCAAGTGTTATTTGCCATCTCCCCTTGCCCTATCAATGTAATACAGGTGTGTCCCGTGAGTTAGTGTCTTCAGGAAAATGGAGATTGAAGACGTTTGAAGAGGGAATTGAGGGGCCCGATGTGCGACTACTGCAAAACAATTCTCAAGGCGTGGTGATCTACGCCTGATGGATTCTGGCAGGTATCCAATAAGTATTATAAAAACTATGATTGTGCGTGCGCCTTGATGCCTGGAGAGGGGAGAAGAGTGAGAAATGTTCACCGAGTGCGCAGTTAAGTCAGGGCAGGTTTGACTTGTGTTCCCACTGCGTTTATGGCATATACTGGCTATAGCATAACTTCGTGAGAGCATTAACGGGTGGTCCGTCCAATGAGGGAGTGACTGGCTAAAGTGAAGCAAAGTGGCAGTTCGAACAGGTGTTTGCTTGATCTTCTAGAATCACTGTTCGTTTCAGGAATTTTACATTCTTTTGTCTCGGCGGTTTTCGCTTCCCCTTGTTTCTCCGCGTGTGTAGTATGAGCACGAAGCACATGTTACATCGTGTCTTTTTGCCTTGCCTTTTTAGGCTAAGCCTATTTACAATTATTTTCGAAAAGAGAAATTGTGTTAGGGTAGCCCCGGGCAAGCGCGCCCGTCTTGGTGACGCGTTTGTTCCTATCAAGAGACCATTTGTTGTGGGTGTGCTGGGGGTTGAACACAAGCGGACAGACCGACACCGCCCCGGAGGAACCAAAAAAGAATAAAACAGGAGCACGAGCCAGATCCGTCATCTCCCGTCCAATCAATTCTAACCGAGAGACGCTAACACAAACCCGGGCACCTAGCTCACCCAACCGAAAAAATTTCACCTACTGACACTGGATGGATAAATATCAAATCTCGACGGTCAATGGTGGGAAAATTGCATTAAAGTGTGTAAAACGGATACTCTTAGCAATGTAATAAAGACTCACTCACGATCAAATCACTGGAAATTGCATGTGCCGTCTTTAATTCCTACTATTACCCAAAACGTATAATCTATTAACGTCTTTCGAAGCTATCTGTCCATTTCGCAACCGATAAGTAGTTAAGTGCAGCTATGAGAAAGGATAATAATAACATTGCCGTATAATGATCGTGTTGAATAGATCTGGGAACGAAGTAGGGTACGTCTCCCTTCCACTTGTGCTAAGGACTTATGCACTCTAAACCAACACCTGCGCCAGAAAGTGCGATACAATGAAATCACGTGTGAACAAGTACATGTCCGTGCGTGCAAGCCGTACCCGTTGTTGATGCGTGACATAGTGCTATGCGATCATGCTAGTATAACTACTATCCTGCCAGTCTTGGTTTTGTAGGCGCGTTAATCGCTGAGGACTAAGCAAAAAAGCACCATATAAGCAGTTGAGACAAGTGTAGTGTCGAAAATATATTTATTGAAGTGCCACTTTGTACCGCTACGCGATTTTATCAAAGCAATTCGACTTGTTCTGGAAGTTATAAAATTAACTACTTACTTTCTTAATAATGTCCTAGACCGGTGCTATTTGGGGGGCGAAAGTCGAAAATTGCCACATGTTGCGCATTGCTAAGTACTGTATTCTCACTAAATCGATACTGTGGTATTACGTGATCCGGTTATTGGGGTTTCATACATACCGTACGAACTATGTTAAGAGAGTGTTGTTACCTATTTCCTAAAATAAGTATGGTCCACAACAGTGGGGGGACTAGACTGGACCAATAGAAATGCATAATTCATTGGCACGGCCCGACAGACCAGTAATATACATTAATCGAGTGCAACCATCAGGGTTTTTTAAATTGTGACTCTCTATCCTCTCTTTAAGGTCATTTTGACTTTAGATGGTTTTATTGGGCATACTTGTGCATTCCTTGCAAGCAATAGAAAACTACGTTTATGGGGACTCAGAGATGCCTGGCTGCAGATTACATGTGGCCTAGTTATTTTTTGATAAGCGTACGTGTGCTACTTGTGGTATTAACGTTCCTTGGGTGTTTGGAGAAAAGCATGCTTCCGATCGGGGACGTGACCAGTGAAACGAGCATCATTTGTGGAGACGCGCAGGGGGCTTTGGAGCGTGAGTATAGACCAAAGACAATCTCGGGACCCAAATACCGATCGCCATCTATTTTGTAAGCAGACTGCTATGTCACTATCGAGATTATCTGATGCTGAACATTATCTGAAATGTCAGTGTCTTGGCAAATAACAGACAACCAAAGCTATGTATACTTTGCCACCAACGTCAGTTCCACTTGTTCCGTAATTCTTAACTGACTTGTCAAGCTTGTCGTCAGATTGGTTCGCTTTGATTTCAAAGATTGTTTAAAAGTCACCGTCAAATTTCTGAAACCAGTGGCCGTCACTGGACATCCGTTGATCACGCCTTTTTAGTTAAATGTTCTCTTGGTTGTTGAGTGCGGATCCCCTACCATATAAATCACGTGTAATTACCGCATCAATCGGCCAGTAGGCCAACGGCTGTCGCGGATAATGTCTGGGTGCGGGGGGAACTGCCGGAATTTGGATTAGATAAAACTACTGGTTCCTAACATGTTGAGAACACTCTTTCATACTGCATATCGCTGACGTGGTAGCAAGGACCTGCCTCTCCCTCCCCCCCCCCCACCGCCCTTTCACCCACCTCAACCTACCACGACACATCTACACCACGTGTTCATACCCCAGGCCACCCACACACCCCAGGTCAGTACTGGATCCACACAACAACACTACCTACAGCTATCCGGACAAGATTTTCATTACTTTAGCTATCTATTGGAGCAACCAATAGCAATACACACACCATCTACCACCACGAGCTTACGGGGAGAGGAACGGACAACACACACACACAAGACACAACACACCCACACACACACATACACACACACACACACACACACACACACACACCACAGACTAGACAGACAGACGGAACACACACACACACACACACCACACACACACACACCGACGTACGATTCGTTCAGAGGGTATGGCAAGACGCATGTACAGAATTAGGTTTATAGCATGGTAACATACGCACACACGCGCGCAAAAAAGTACACACACACGCGCGCACACGCACACACACACACACCCACACACATTTGAAGTCACACAAAGTCTTGAGTTCCTACGTGGATCTATTTTAGGGCATGCTCCATCCCTGGAAATGGCCAATGCTCCAACTGAGGTCCTAAGTTCCAAACACTTACTTGGCAAACAAGTTGACTGCTCCTGAGGCAGACAGTGCGTGAAAAACGCAACAGCATACCTAAACACTTTACATGGCCTCACAATATTACACCGCCGACAAGGCCTTGAACTCAGACAGGCTTATACAAATAGCTAGGAGAAACAAAGCATCCGATTAACGCAATATAACCCAGCACAGATAATTACTTTAGAAAAGATACACCATAGAAGATGCGCGAATCACATAGTAGAATGACTATGATGGTGAAGAGCACTTAATAGAGACAATACAGCACAGGAAACACTACCTCCAGGAAACGTAAAAAAACGCAGCCTTAGGAAAGAAAACATCATCGAGGTACACTAAACATTTCTCTGGAAGCAAACGATACACAACAAAGCGAAGCAGAGGACAAAGGCAGATGGCACGCGGCACCCATCGTGTGTAGGTGCGTGAACACCGTTTTCCACACCTTACAGCGGGTCGCGGAGAGATGTGCCACAAGATGATCGGACCAGAAGCAGATGAAGACAAGCAGACCGGTCTGCCCATTCCACCGTCTACCCGGAGTACCACCGAACTTCCTCGCCTTCTGGCCGAGTGCATTCGTCATGACATCTACACACCCGGGTTCAAAAAAAACGTTGTTTAAAAGATGCACTCATATTTCGGCTTTGCGATAATATCATTGGAACTTGGTAGAGAAGACAGGATCCGAGTTTGGAGTTGAAATTGTCGAGTTTGCTATAAGCTCCGACACGTTCTCAGGAAGATGCATTATTGTATTCGCTCTGACGTCGCA
>JAWQFJ010000417.1:5000-7500 GCA_034096865.1 Theodoxus fluviatilis
GGTACATGTACACCTTGACAGACGGACAGACAGAAGCCGTTCAAACAGACACATACACACATACATGCACACAGACGCACACAGACAAATATAAACACATACTCACATACAACCACGCAAAAAGACAGGCAGAGGGACAGATAGACACACACACATGCACACAGAAAGACAGACACAGACTGACACACAAACAGGCACACAGACGCATAGACACATAGACAGACGGACATACAGAGAAACAAAAAGACACACAGACTCAGAGATAGACGGACAGACAGACATACGCACAACCGCGCACGCGCGCACGCTCGCACCTACACACACGTTACACACACACACACACACACACACACACACACACACACACACACACACACACACACAAGGACGGACGGACGGACGGAAAGTCTAGAGAGAGAGGATGGGATGGAGAGAGAGAGAGAGAGAGAGAGAGGTAGAGAGAGAGAGAGAGAGAGGGAGAGAGGAAGGGAGAGAGAGAGAGAGAGAGAGAGAGAGAGAGAGAGAGAGAGAGAGAGAGAGAGAGGGGAGGGGGGGGGGGAGGGAGGGGGGGGGGGGGAGGGAGGGGGGGGGGAGGGAGGGGGGGGGGAGGGACCGAGGAGATAGAGAATTGAACTAAACTGATTTTACTGAAGGCCGTCGCCCCATTGTGGTACAAGATGAAATAACCATCTGCAGCACATGTGCACACTAATAAAACTGTCTCGTTTCTTCACTCTGATCTAAGAAATTCTGTACAGACAATTTAGCTTCCTTAAAGTTTTGCCTCTCTGAGCATGACGGAATACATGTATATTGCAATAATATGTACAGTGCAACTGATTAGGTCCTTTTGGTATCTGTACTACAGAACCAATATACAGATCTCCTTCAGAACTCTTATAGTACTTTATGGTGGGGGGTTTTTTCTCTGGCAATCGCACTCTTTGCAGATTACACAGAAGTGCTGCTCATCCATTTTCTCATTAAAAATGGACACAAGGAACTGTGCGATCCTACACACAATACAATACAATAAATATAATATTACACAATACAATGCAATTCAATACGATGAAATGAGAATTTGCTATGCTTCAGACAGACCAGTTTGAAAGGAGTCACATGAAGAACAAAGAAATTTGCGTGAAGCGCAAAGACATTTATGTAAGACGCCAGGAAGTAAGGTCGCCGTGACCAGGGACTGGGATTTTTCCCTGGACAGATCTAGCGCCGCGCATGCGCCGGCGCCCGTACACACACGAAGGTAGCCCACGCTATCATTGGAGCTCCAAGCAGAGAGCCAAGCACACGACGTCCCGTTCTGTCTGGCGAGTAAAATTTGTTTTTCTCAATTCAATTCAATAATTCGACATGCGAATACGTTTCGGCTCATTGGTTCTTATGTAAGCTTCTGTTTCGGTAATGTGAAGCTGTTCCTTGTGCAATCCACGTCTTCCAAACACGCAGATTGTTAATCCGTTTACGTCTGACCCGTTCACATAGTATGTAACGCATTTGGTCTGTAACGTGTGATCGGACATGCACAAGCATGGTTCACTACGTTTGTGTGCAACATAAGAAACTGTTGTCATCATGAGACAGCTGTTCGTCTCCTTTATCCTGGTGGATCGATGTCATTCTCTCAGTATTTTATTATGATTATAGTACTACAACAACGCTGGGTACCGTCTCAGCGTCTGGCGTGCCTGTTGTTAGTTTGGCTGGCGGGAGGCCGTCTGCTCAGACAACACCATGTTCTTCGGTCAGCATGCAGTTCGTGCACCATATCTATGATCGGCTCCTCTAAATTGGCATCTTTTACTTTGGGTACTTTTCACGTTGGATTGTAATTGGGAATAACTCCCAAATTTTCTCGTTTGATAGCCGTACATCGTGCCTCCCCAATGATTCTTTTCTTGTACACTTGGGGTTGATCATGGGCAGTGTTTGCGTCGTTGTTTCCGAGTAGTAATTTTGGTACCGCCCCTCTGTTCACATTTGATTGGTGTCCATCAGGCCTCCCCGATTTCTCTGGCCGAGGGCCAATCGAGTGGGTTGGGTAGTACACTCCCTCCTAGCGGTTTTGTTTCGAAACCATATTGGATAGTTCAATTGGCGGGGTCACATACCTACACTTGTCGACCTTCAACCTTTCCTCTTCCATTACCATCCTGTACATCGATTTACATGTCCCACCTATGTTGCTTTCCATGTACTTAATGATTATTTGTTTGATCGAGTCCCCAGAGACTCTAGAAAGGGTAGGAGCCGTGCTTTTCCCACTTGGGTTTTTACCGCAGGTCCTCCCTTCCTCCTGGCGCTTTTATCACCCAAATGGAGCGGAACTCGCTCGCTTCCCTCCTTGCCAGATTAAAAGGAGTCACAGCTGCAGTTTTCAGTTACCAGAACTGAGGCTCGGCTGTGGCCATTCGCAAACGCAGACCCGTTTTCATTGTGGTTTCTTCTCTGCATGCTCCCTTGATATCAAATTATGGCGGAT
>JAWQFJ010000417.1:12500-45000 GCA_034096865.1 Theodoxus fluviatilis
GGTCAACTCCATTGATTTTCCCTTCTTCATCCAGCCCAACCGGCTGTGTGCTGGGTCTTCGCCTTTCCTCCTGGTCATCGTGCCTTCGGTCCATTCGCACGCTGCCACGCGGGCTATCATAAGGTTTGTATGCAACAAAGACTTTAGCGACAGACAACCCCAAAGTACTTAAATAGATGTATGAGTGTGCGTGTGTGTGTGTGTGTGTGTGTGTGTGTGTGTGTGTGTGTGTGTGTGTACGTGTGTGCGTGTACGTGTACATGTGTGTGTGTGTGTGTGTGTGTGTGTGCAATTACAAGCTCGCATTTGTTCATTATGCGTATTTCCCAGTGCTCGGCCGAAACCCTACTTGGGACGGGCAGAAAAGAGTTGAACCCCAGGCGAGATTTCATTAAACCAGGGACTTCCGTTAACCATTTTCTGCGTTTACTCACGCGTGCATGTCCGTGTGTGTACACTGGAGGTGACAGTGCGTGAACACATGTATGTGAATATGTGCGTGCGCTTGTATGTGTGCGTGTGTGTGTGAGTGTGTGTGTGTGTGTGTGTGTGTGTGTGTGTGTGTGTGTGTAGTTACATAAATGCATTGAATCTCCCAAGGCCTTTGTATTGAACACGCACTCGTGAATGGTTGATAGCATGCGACAAGTGTAGAGGGGAGGTGACTATCCCGTACAAGGCTTCGGGCGACTGCACATATGTAGACTGGGCAAACATCTTAACTCACTGGAGTCTATTAAAGCCATATGAAACATGACGAAAGCGCAAGTGATCAGGTCCGCACCACTCAATTTCATTGGAATCTACACAGAGGTGAATTGCGTTTCTAAATGCAGGCATCATCTTTAGCCAATCCATCGTCATTCGAAGTCTTATCTGTTGCAATGACTGCCGTTCTTCTTTCATTAATGTCACTGCATAGGCCGAGCCAGCGGCGATGGCAAACTTACAATTCAACATGGGATGGATGCACTTCAAATTTTTAACTTTCAGGTCAACGTGGGGCAGTTACGCAAGGAACAGGTCCAGACTGGCGGTGGACATGAGGCTTGCTTTCCTGTTCGGAACGTGTCCCCAGAGGTCTTGCACCACACGGCTCCAGAAGGAAGCCGCCATGTTTGATGACGTCATTCAGGGACACTTCCCGGATTCCTATGGGACGTTACATATCAAAATGGTGGTCGGCCTGCGGTGGATCTCAGAAGCATGTCGCGGAGTGTCCTTCGTGCTGAAGGTGGACGAGGACACGTTCGTCAACATCCCTGCCCTGACACGAGTACTGTCCAGTGTGAAACTGAAGCGGGTTGTCATGGGTCGCATTCTCGCCGGCACCCCGGTGTTGCGCGACGGTAAGTTCGGTGTGGCCAGAAGGGACTACCCTCCCGACTCATACCCACGCTACGCTGCAGGCCACAGCTACGTCATTTCCGGGGAATTGGTTCCTCTTCTGTTCAACGTGTCTCACTACATACCCATGATGAACATGGAGGATGTATACGTCACGGGTCTGCTGCCTGCCTCCTTCGACGTGACCTTCATCGACAGCTCGGCTTTCGCCTACTGGGACAAGGCCAACCACAACCCGTGCGACTTTGTCTTCAACAGGAGGTTGACTGCCACCAACATAGCGGACTCGTGGAAGACTCATATCTGGACTGTAGTCCACGAGGACAAGTCGGACTGCTGATGTCAAGGGAACTTTCCTCATCCAGGAGGGGTTTTGTCGAGAAGGCTGCGACTTGTCTTTGTGACTCTACAATAGTTGTAGTGTTTCTCTCTGTATGCCGAACTCGTGTGTCAGTTCTTCATCTCTCTCTCACTATTCCTCTCTACTTTCCGTTACTTTTCTCAGTGTTCCTATTTCTAGCTCTGTATATGTCGCGTCCATAATTATTCCTTTAATTCATTTTATCATTCTCTCAAGGCACATACGCGTGTCTGAATGTCTGTCAGAGTGTTTGTTTGCCGTTTAAAATCGATTTCACTTTGTCGAGCGTGGAAGTCTGTCACCTTCCTGTCGGCCTATCTGTTTATCTGCCTGCTTATTTGCCTGCGTGTCCGTTTGCGCGCGCGCGTGTACCTACGATTGACTTAGTGCGTTCGATCAACTTTGCTTGTCAGTTTATTGACCGTAAGTGTCCATTTGTTTGCGCCTTTGCATGAGGGTGTTTGCGTGCATTTGTACGAGCACGTATGTGTGTGTGTGTGTGTGTGTGTGTGTGTGTGTGTGTGTGTGTGTGTGTGTGTGTGTGGGTTTGTGCGCGTGTGTGTGTCTGCACGTGCGTGTGTGTGTGTGTGCGATGGGGCTTCTCCTTGGACCCTTCATTTAGTTGTTGTTAACAGCAAACTTTATCACATCACTGCACGGCCCACAGTTCCCCATTTGTCCCAGCCCATCGTTGCCCTCACACCAGCCTCTTACCCAACACTCTCCCTCTCACTTGCTTTCAGTGTCCACCACCATTCTGTCACAGGATAGTCCATTGCAGAGTCACTGTATTTGTCTAATTTCTGGGTGTGTCGACCACCAGAAAAACCTCTTGCTCGCCCCTGTGGATGATTGCTATTATTTGGTCTTGTTGCTGATGACTGCAAGGAAAGTTCTTCACATTCAAATATCTATGGGAATAGGATGCAGTCCTTGAATATCAATTTCGACTCCGTCTGAGGTAATATGTCGGCAGACGAGATGTAGAATTTTGTTGCGTCTTGTACTTTGTGCAGCTATTAGTGATATGGGAACCGGTTTCAATGGAATGGTTGCACAAATAACAGAGCTTTGAGTACTGGTCAAGATTTAGGGGGTCATCAGGTTATTGCATTGTAGTAGACGTAGTGTTTTCCTGATGATAAAGCTGATGATGTCATCTTTCATCGAGCTTGTTAAGGAATGCATTGGACAGCTTGTGGTCAGCTGCAGTTTGGTCTTGCGTCTTTCCCTACTTGTCTTGCGTTGTTTCAGATTGTTTTATGTTTGTGAAAAGTTGTCCTGCAGTCGTCGGTCTTCTCTCGGGTGTCTTCCTCTGCTGGTATGGGCATCGAGTAGTTTAGGCTGGCTTGTCTTTTTTCCAGCTGCACACTTTCTCGCATGCACAACTCATTTGTGTGAATCCAGTCAGACCGTGGCCAATATAATGATATGGAAATCGCCCGCTGACAGGTGTTGAAAAACAATATACATGTCATACATAACACTTTGGTAACAGAACTCCAGATTAGTAGTTGTACATTCAGGATTGCAAACATTGTTCGCACCTGTATAATGGTTGTCGGCTAATCCGTGAGTAAACTGATAAAGTGTGTGTACGTGAGCGCGCACGCTTGTACGAGTTCATGGGAGTGCACTTGTTTACGAAGGGTCTTGTGTGTACGAGTGATTTTGCGCGTCAATTTAGTTCTTCCGTGCATGTTCGTGTCTGTCTGTATGTACGTGTGTGTGTGTGTGTGTGTGTGTGTGTGTGTGTGTGTGTGTGTGTGTGTGTGTGTGTGTCTATGTGTGTTTTCGCGCGCATGCGCGTATGTTCTGGGAATGCATCGTGGATAAACAAACTTTCTAAAAACCGGATACTCCGTTCAGTGTGTCAAGCCATAGTTCGTCTGTGAAAAAAACAACTTTATTTGCTTTTCATGTGTGCATTCATTGAAGATGGATGCTCGACTCGCAATATCTGTACCGAAAGGAATGGTGATGAAACTGAGTTTGCACTAAAACAGGACGGTTTTCTATGATTTGGCTCGTCTCCTTCTCGTACTAGAGCTAGGAGCAACCAAAACGCGGCGTAAAATCATCAGGCATAGGCATTGTTCGATTCCTTTAGTGACTGGTAACTTCAACTATCACTTCGGTCGTCTCTATCCTATTCCACGTGCATGACCCAGCAAGCTTCCCGAAAACATAGAGGCCAGCATGAGAATGTCGTTATCAATTGTGTTAGCGATACTTCACATATACGCTGAGAAATACTCCTGATGGAAAAGCGGTCTTTCTTGGAACGGCTCTGGCTTGTGACACTATTTCTATCAAAGCAAGGGGTCCAGGGATGGGGTGATGTGGTGTGGTAAGAGGTTTGTAGGGAGTAGGCCTAGTTTAAACAGGAATTGGTTGATGAAGGTGGGAAAAGAGAGAGGGGTGGGGGTGGGGAGTTTACAGGGGGTGGGGGGTGGGGGAGTTCCCCCACAGGGCTTGGAGCCACTCAACAGATGTTGGACTGGGCAAACATTTCTCGTAAAACACGAGGAAAACGTGTGTGATCAGGACCGCACCCCTCGTTTCAAAGGAAAGTAACTCCAGAAAAAGAGCAAATATTTATGACCTAGAAGACTCGGTTAACTGCTTCTCTGTACGACCGTAGTTGATAGATTTATGACAGCTTGCCACTAAATAGCGCAACATGTGGCGAAGATAAAATTACGCCAGGGCTTGATTTAGCATAAACAGCACACACACATGCAATCACGCGCGCACACACAAACACACCCGTAAACAAACACTTCACCATAGACAGCCGAACACACATAAACGCACGCACACACACACACACACACTGACACAGATATACACATGCACACAAACACACACACGCTCACACGAGCACACTCACACACATGCAAACACACACGCACACACACGCACACACGAGCTCACAGACACAGTCACACACAGACATACACACGCACACACACACACACACACACACACACACACACACACACACACACACACACACACACACACGAGAATTGCATGCAACGTCTGCAAGCTTATGACTAGGCTTATCTACACCGTCTTAGACTGCAGTCTTGGAAATGCCGGGACTGTACGAGACCAGCGTCCCACCCACTGATCTAGTCACTTTGCAACTAGCAGGTGCAGTGTTCACTGCCACGTAGATCTTTGAGTCGCATGCTTGGGCTAGATGGCTGACTAGCATTGCTTCTCTCCATAATGATAAAAGCCTGATGCTACGAGCTGCCATGTGGCAACTGGGGATGAAACTCCTTAAAGAAGATTTGATCGAAGGACGCCAGGAAAAATGTAAATCTAATGAGTCAGCTCTGTTGAACAGGTTTGCGTAGTCCGACAGATTTCCATCCTCTCGTTTGGGCATACAGCCGCACAGGAAGCTGTTTAGTCTCATTTGTTGTTGGTGCAACTCCACAGTTCTGACATACTTATGCCTACCACTGCAATTGTTTTCTTTATTACAATACCATTTGAAAGTACCTTTCTTGGTGGCCATCCCTGAGAGTGAACACTGAGGGCGAACAAGCGCGTTCGGTCAGGTTTACCAAGCGGCGCTTCAGTACCAACAGCAAGAGATGCAAAGCAAAATTTGCATTAGCACCGATTTGCAACAGACACGACAGTAACCCTGGGATTGCAAGCGGAAGTGACACGGAAGTCGAACCCAGAGCAGACAAATCGGGTTTCCGGTACCGGTACAAGAACCGGATATCTGTAACGCATGTGCGAATGCAGGACATGTCCAAAGCCTGATAGTACTGACTGCATTTCCTGTCACAGTGCTTGTTTTGTTGATTATTTTCTCCTTTGTAATGAGTTCGAGGCCAATCTTTGTAGCAGACGGATTCCCAATGACCAGTACAATAACTAACCAAGGAGAGTTGTGCATTTTCCCTGTGGCAAAAGACGTTTCATTCAAAACTTTCCTGTGCTACTGTTGCAATGCGATGGGAAAAATGGTTTCAGAAGAAAATATTGCCTTGCGTATTGTTAATATATTTGACGTAATCATTTAATGTTACTCTCATGATCTTGCAACACTGCGTCCCTCCCTCTCCCTAACTACCACTCCACCCCCACCCCCACCCCCACGTCACACACACACAAAGCACACACAAATTTCTCAATATTTTCTTTTTAAGTGAGTATGAAATGTTAACTTAAAAGTTGAAGAATGTGGCTGCCATCCTGCCAGCCAGAAGTGCTGGGCGCTGACAATCTACACGTGGTGCAAGTGGTGTCAAGAAACAGCACGAAATCTTCCACACGTGCAGCGTACATGTAATCAAACGTCATACCCGGACGTGAGGACGAGTTGAAAAGTTCCGTATCGCTGTGGACTCCTTCGACATCGATATATTGACGCAGTTAACATCTGGACCACTTCGAGAATTTTAGAGTGCTTCAAAACGTGCACACAGGCTGCTTGCATATTGATCATACCTGTGTACCCAACGACACATGTCACCACTCTCATGACGTTATGCAGACGACTGCACATTGGTGGTTTTAGGTGACTCAGGGAAATCGAGGATTCCCTCATTCATGACCGAGACGTGATAAAGAAACATTGCGTCGAATACAAATAGCTATTGAACTCCAAAAAAAACCACCAGCCTGCATGCTCACAGACGAACACATATATACACACATGCAGTAGCTTATACATATCTGCATTAACACAAACGTATAAGTGTATAAATGCACGCGCACGCACGCCCACGCATGTGCAGACATCCATCTATTCAGACATCTACCCTCGCATTCTCATGATCAGTCTACGTGGAAAGCCAGCTATCCAAAACGAGACTGAATGTCCCAGTATGAGGCAAAGAAGGTAGTTATTTATTGCCTGGTTGTGCGGACTGCTCTACTAATTCTCAACAGCATGATGAGTTGTACGTTAATTCAACTGCATCAGATATGACGGTATCAGATATAACAACATGCACACATTTCAATATAAAATTCTGAATGACCAAAAAACCAAAAGCAAGAAAGTGCTAGCAGTATGTTAACTCGACCTTCAGCTGACCAAGCCTTGCCACCACACAAGAGTTTAAATAATTATGCATGTAATTAGATCTTCAAAAAATACAAAACCTAGAGTTGGAGAGTGTCCCCCCTGGGACTGCAGAGGTGTGATAGATTTTTGTACACATTACTTATACGAGATTTAAGAGCAACTACGGGTGAATAATGTATCCTGCGTTCTCCACGAACAAAAAAATGTCAAGGTCTTAAGTAATTTCATCCACAAATCACGCACGTTTTGTGCGGTTGAAGTCAACGACATGCAGAAAATTCTGGAAAGTTTTAGTACTCATGAGAGGGCATCGATTGACAGCAGCAGCAAACATGTACGGCACTCTTAAAAAACCTCCAACTGTGCCCTACCCTACTGTGCCATGATATCTCTGCTTAATTTCCACATTATGTGTTTATTTGGAAGCAGGTACGAAGGTCTTTTGCAGGGAGACATTTATGTACAATTATCGTAAACATGACACAGAACGTTAATGACAGTTCCTTTAAGAACAAGTCAGCATTGACACCAGAGATTCTTGTAAGCATTTGTCTTTTGTTGTAATATGAAATGCCAGACACATAGAAAGACAGATGCAAAGAAACTATTCTGCAGCAATCAAGGCAGAATAAATGACATGCAGCTCACATCTTGTCGAGTTTTGTAAGCGTGATGCTGTGTGCCATTACAGGACCGCTGCTCATTTAAAAACAGTACGATTTTTCATGCAATTTTGAAACCAAACTTGCCGTGGTGTCCAAATAATAAAATGTAATTGAAAACAAACACCATGCTCTTCCTCATCCTCGTCATCCTACGTTTAACAAAACACCCTACGTTGACTGGTGCACTCCCCAATACATCGCATACAAAGATCAGTCACTTTCCGTTTGTTCTAGGACTAAAATGTTGACGAATCGGACTCTAGCTCCAAAATGTCATCCTCGAGATTGCCGTTAGAGTCACGACACACCAAACGTCAATGACTGACGCACGCAATTTACATATTGGACAAAGAAGATAACACAGCCAGAGGATACAATGCGACAGCTGTACCACGAAAGCAGTTTTCTCCTGGCGACTTATTGATTCTGAACCCAAACTGAGCGATGAGCTTATTTCTTTGTATAAGGCCGCTGTCCATACATAGGTTCGCGTAGACTGGAAGTCTCAGCTTGGCTGGGTCGCGTTGCTTAGTCTGCCTAGTACAATGGAGTCCGGATATATGACGGGTGTTTGTCCAGCCGTTTGACCCGACATATAAGCGGACCCGACATATTATGCGTGAAGTTGGGGGTCAGGGTCAAGGGAAGCAACTCCGTCATAACTCAATCACACAATCATGCGTGTACAATTATGTATACGTGTATCACTCTCATCTTGTGACAAAACAACAACATCAATGATAAAAGACTGAAAATAACAGGTCAATCAGAGACAAAACTAACAGGACAAAGAAAGAAAAATGATGGGAAACCAAAATTCAAGATTAACGTGAGGTGGAACAGGTGGGCTGAGAGTGAAAGAAGCTGGTGATGTCTGGCTGCACCATTGAAGCGAGTGCTGCTTTATGAACTGCAACGCTAACATCATCAAGTTTCTGTAGTGTTTCTGCTGCTCTTTTGCAAAGCAGAGACTGGAATCTGGTGTTGCTCTATAAAAAAGATCAGTTTCATCTGCATTAAAAATGTCATTCTCTGGAAATTCTTCCAAGAGTTGGGGAAGTCTGTGCATCAACCAGTTTTCTGCAGCTGCTTCATCAGCAGAGTTTCTTTCTCCGTGAGCCCGCTTAAACTTTATGCCCATCCGGTTCTTCCATCTAGCCAACCAGCCAGTGTTCGGGGTAAAGTCTGAGCCCAAGCGCTCGGCAAAATCTTTAGATTTCTCCATTAGCATAGGGCCTGTGACAGTCTGTTTTTTGTTTCTAACTGCCGATAACCACGAGCCAAGGGCCGACTCAACATCCTCGTTTTTGCCGGTTTGTTTTCGTTTTCGCGACTTGTCTGGGATGGTGGCAGTGGTGTCACGAATTTCCGCTTCATTTGCTATGATCCTCTCGAGTGTTCTCATCGAAGTTCCCATCTCTGCAATAAGTTTTGTCTTGGTTCTCTGGACTTTATTCTGTGAAGCATTTTCAACTTGTCAGCTACAGAGAGGTTGATCCTTTTCTTTGGTGTGGCCATGTTGGCAGAGTTTGAGCAAGGAATGACTGTCTTACACTTGTGAGAGTGAGAGAGTCTAGCCTGTGAACACTTCTCTCACCCTCTCGCGGCGTTGCTGCACTCACTGTGGCGGGTAGATTAGTTGTCAAAGTTGTCACTTGGTCTCAGCTGACCCGCCATATAAACGTGCTTGCCGTCATCAGACTCGACATATAGCTTCCTGAGTTTTTAGTCATACAAAGAAGGGACGGATTCCGCCCAAGGGGGTCTCCCGACGTATAAGCGGACTCCGACATATATGCATGCCGACATATAGATGGACTCTACTGTAGTAAGCAAATAATTTCTCGCGACCCAGCCAAGGCGAGGCAGGCCACTAGGCGACGGCCAATCATCTACTGACAAGGTGAAGGTTAGAGAGAACATGGCTGCGTCCTGGCATGAGAGTCGGTGTAAAAGTTGCTGACGATACAGACATCACAGTAGTTTTTCACTTGATGGTGACATCTCGAATGGCAGGGCAGGAGCTTCCTCAGCCTTCGAAATGTTTACAGTATAGATCACCAGCTCCTGGCAGCCCCATATCCAGTGGTCTCCCTTCCTGCATGATTGCATAAGGCTTGTTCAGGAGTACAAAGCGCTGCATGAGCGCTTTATGTTGGCAATTGAGCGCTCTTTGCCTCTCGTGAACACCTACAGGTTTAGTGCAGCGCTTCACTTGTTAAAGGGGAGGTAAATCTTCTCCGCCGCATGTAGTGTTGCTAGAGGCTAAGAAAGTGTTTTCTTTGCCACAGACATCGTTTATGCACGTTTAAATGTATTCTGCATGATTAAAGTCCACTACTGAGTCATCCTTACTAGCCATTACTCGCGCATACAGAGCGCTTGGGGCAAATAAAGCCAGTTCCAGTCCCAAAATGATGTTTCTGAGGGTTATTTTACGCATCGACGACGAGTGTGGGATCGAAGACGCCATTTTTAAAATCGTGTGAATCACCTCGGATCTGTGATGCACAGGAGTGAATCAAGCCCCAAATTTGCTGTTCGGGTGTGAAACACGTGCAGCACTGTGCAGCACTCTGCAGCGCTGCACCTCCTAAACAAGCCTATAGTCAGCTTCTCAACCTCTACTCGCCTCATGTAGTGCGTTCAAGAGTCGATCGGTATCGAACGGTACATACCCCACCGGAGAGCCGTTGCGCTTGTATAACCAACATGGCTGCCTTCGGGGAAAGGAAGAAAGTCGCCATCATAAATATGCGCTGTGGCACGCATTTCGACCCGTGATTATTACCCAGCCTATCTATACTAGACGTTCTTTATTACAATAAATAACTGCTCTGAAATAATTACCGGGCAAGATGTGAACAAACATTTCTACGACAGATGGCACAAACATTTCAAGAGAGGCAACTCTTACCTTACATTAGCCCTTAGTTTGTTGTGTAACCTCCCTTGAAGTGAGCATCAAGAAATTCTTGCTTACACAAGTCAGCACGGTCGTTTTGACACAAATTTCGATTCGAGCGATGCGACTTATAACGAGTCGTTCAAGAGTGCACATTGGGGGTTCGCCTACAGGTCGGCGAACGGTAGGTCGGCTTGAACGCAGGGCTGAAACCCTGTCTTTTGACAGGCGGATTTAGGCGAGCAAGCTTTAGCGTTTGATTATGCGCGAGACACAGTACCGTGGTTCAGTCCCTAGGGCAGGGGAAATCTGGATTTTTTCAGAAATGCCTTTCTGGATCATCCGGGATGGATGGATGGTGTTTTACGGCCTATCAGCCTTTGTAGGCTATATAAGGCCAGTAAGCACGAAAATCCCTTGAACAGTATAGAGTAAACGCAAATCAAGTCACGGTGTCTCTAGTTATGCGCCTCTTACGAATCGCATGGGGAGACGCGGTGGGTCAATTCTTACCCCGAACCCACAGGGAGAGGGTCATCCGGGTAGACGCGGCTAATACCTCTAGAGGCATCATCGGCAGTTAAAGCTCGCATCTCCTTGTGAGCAAGAGGCTATGGGAAACGCACTCGCCTCGTGTTTCTTGCAAGTCCTTGCAAGATACTAGCGTAAGCATAATAATGCCCAAACTCACCGGAAGTGTTGGGCAAAACTTCACAACGACTGTTGCCACGAAGTCTCGCGGTTTGGACATTTTGTTCATGGCTATGTGCGTGTTAGTGTCAAAAAAACAGCGTGGGTATATGACGATTGTAGCTAAGTATCATAGCTTTCTCAGGAATGAATGTGATTGCCGTAGGGCTAACATTTATCTCTTCAGTATTTCACTAGAAGCAGGCAGTTAAGATTTCAAACGTGTTCATCTGTGTCAGTTCTCAAAACATTAGTACTCTTTTACAACGTCTGCCTTCTTTGTTGCACGTTGCAAATGGAATAACGCACTTTTCACAACGAAATGACAACCAAGTAGGCCTATACCCCGAGCTTTGAATCCATGCGATGTAAAATACGACACGGCATTTGGGAGCTCTGTATACCTTTCCGTTTCCGAAGTATGTGTGGTCTGGAGACCTCCGTCTCTTCAGCGGTGCCACTTTTTGTTCTAGAGGCAGCGTGTTATGGTGGGCCAGCTTTGTAGGCTGTGTCCAGATCTGTAGGTCGTTCAAGATGCCTAGTGCTTGAACGACTTGTAAGTGCTAGCGTTATCGAGCGCTAGGTAGCCTGCAGTGGAGCGACTGCGCGAGCACGTCCAAAATGGCTGCTGCGTATGGGGAGCGGAAGAATGTCGCCATCACAAAAATGCGCAGTGGCATACATTTCGACTCGTGATTATTATCCAACCAATGAGAGAACATACAATTAGATTAAAGAATAACTGCTCTGAAATAATTACCGGGCAAGATGGAGCAAAAATGTATACGAAAGACGTTCAAGAAATTTGAAGGGGGCTACTCTATATCATACATTAGCCCTCTGTTGTGCAACTTCCCTTGACGTGAGTATCGATAAATTCTTTCTCACGCCAAGTCAGCACTGTCGTTTTGACATGATTTTCGATTTGAGCGGTGCCGAGCCTTAATGCACAGCTGCAGCATAACATTTTATCAGCTTCTACAAAAAACGACCAGTCTTCAGCTGCTGGTTTACTCATTTGGTTGAGAAGTGCCTTTACCTCAGTTCTGTCTGTTTAGCTGTGTGATGAATTAGTCGAAATGGCGTCGACGTTCGGAAACTTGTCACCATTCCTTTCAACCACAAAAGTACATCAATCGGTCATTCGGTTGAAAGTAAAAGGATCCATAATGAATACTGTTTAAAACTCGGTCAATAAAAAAAGAACACGCAGAGGAGAAGAGAGGGGGGGGGAGAAGGAGAAGGAGTGGAGGGAGTGGAGGGAAAGGATGGAGTGGAGGGAGTGGAGGAAGAGGAGGAGGAGGGAGAGGAGGAGGAAGAGGAGGAGGAGGGAGAGGAGGAAAAGGGAGAGGAGGAGGGGGAGGAGGGAGAGGAAGGAGAAGAAATAAAAAGTCTATTCCTTATTTATTTTTGCAATGTATGCAAATCATTTGCCCACTGTAATGGGGAATTGGGTTTCGAAAGTATCTTACTTGAGAGAGACGTTTTTTGGGGGGGTTAGTAATCCGACGGATGTATAGGAATTGAAATGAAGGGTTGGAGTGAGTAGAAATTGAGTTCTGACCCGGGTGGTGAGCGGTGTTCGCTCTGGGGTCTGAATGGTGGTGAGAAAAGTTAGGTCGTGAGTTGGTTGTGAGCCGATAGCTATGTTAGAGAGAGCGAGAAGACAGCGATCAGTCTGCCTGAGTCTGCCTACAGTCTGCCTAGAGTCGGCGTAAGGAGAGGAGAGGAGAGAAGAAGAGATCGGTCCGCCTGCTGGGTGAGAAGAAGAGAGAAGAGGAGGGCGAAGCACCGAAGAGAGAAGCAGACGAAGAGAAGAGATCGGCTCCACAACCACAGCAGAGACAGGCAGAGAGAGAGAGAGAGAGAGAGAGAGAGAGAGAGAGAGAGAGAGAGAGAGAGAGAGAGAGAGAGAGAGAGAGAGAGAGGCAGAGAGCGGGCAGAGGTGGAAGGTTGGTGCGAACGTTTATACGGGTCGATAGTTTTACTTGTCAAGGGCTGACCTACGTGCTTTTATGTTTTATAATAGAAGGCTGACCGATATTTTACTTGTGCTGCTGTGCTTTTTCCTTGTTCCCATTGGGAGTGGAGTAGAGGACGAGTAGATGTAAATTTTATAAGAAAGTGAGGGTCATTGAGGATGTTGTGGTTGAGACAGATACCAATGTAACATTCTTTTTATTTTTATTTTTCTTTTCTACCCCTGTTACGGGCCTGTTTTATGCTGAAACTATAAAGATCTGTAAGTAACCCTGGGACCGTGTTATTTCGTTTGTGCATCCCCGTAACATTCACAACCAAGATTATATCAGTATGTTATGAAAAATGCCTCTATAGGTAATTCATGTAATATATTCTAACACATACTTACATACATAAACACTGCTTAACATGCATACCTTAATTTAACATATATTATTTCGTTATTGTGAAAATGTTGAACCCGTTTGTAATTATACATGCAAAATTGCTATTGCACTATGCTTAACATGCATACCTTGAATCAACATATATTATATCGTTATTTTGAAAATATTGAACCTGTTTGTAATTATACATGCACAATTGGCAATGCACTGTGATTGATATTCATGCATAATTTCATCAGCATGCCCGAGAGACAAAAGTGGTCCTCTGCTGAAACGACTAACTTCGCACGGATTTTATTTTTGTGCATTCTGAGTAATATGAAGGACTAACCAAATTCAACTACCTTTTCAGAGGGGCAGGAGCTTCCGTTGCAAAGGACAGAGTGAGATGGAGTAGTAGATTTCTCATATCACAAAACGTGTATCCTGGCTGATCTATGTCGTCTGCAGCTCCCCGTATTTTCAAGGTAAACGTGGGTCAAAGTCCATTAAAACTCGGTCATGTCGATGAAGGAAGAAACAATGTACAGGAATACAAACATTTCTTCGTAAAATTATGACACCACCTGAAGCATATGCATGAAAGTTTCCCAGATGATGAAACAATGAAACACCATGAAAGTTTCCCAGATGATGAAACAACGAAACACCATGAAAGTTTCCCAGATGATGAAACAATGAAACACCATGAAAAAAGGACTGCAACGCTAAACGCTGATATACTCACGGAAACGTTTCAAAATGGCGTAACCTCCGCAGAAATGCTAAGGCATTTCAAAATTGGGCAAATAGAGACTGGAGTGGAGTAGAGTGGAGCACTTTTGAGATGCAGGAACTGCCCTGGTTGCAAGAATCCACGCTGGCACATGCTCCTGGCTGCTTGTTTTCTGCAGACATCAGTAGACACAGCACGAGAGTGGAAGGAGGGTCAACCGCTGTGAAAGCCCAGCTGTCCAGTCTGTTGATGAAGGTCGCGCGCGGAGAGTGACTGCGGGGAGATGACAGCATAGATTCGTCCTTCCCTTTCATCATGACGGACTTCAGCCCCGCAGAGCGAGCCACAACACATCGCATCCCCGGATGAGAAAAACGAGGTCAAAGTTTCACCAAGAAAAGTTGCGAATCCAGCAGCACAGAAAATTTGACGAGAATGGTTCTTGCGAGAATTTCAAACCCGTGACCGATAAGCATACTGCAACTTTAAGAATTATCTTCCTCTAAGCTGCGCACGAAGGTCTTTTCATGGCAACCGCTAGAAATCGCTAGCAGGCATATGCTGCGTGCACAGAGCCAGCAGAGCGTGACGAATTTTTTTATTGTCAGAGAACACAGAGGAATGTCTTAAGAAAAAACTTCCATCTCACCCGCCCGAGACGGCCGCTGTCACTACTTCACCAAAGCGAGGGTAGAGGGGTGGGGTGGGGTGGGGTGGGGAGGGGAGTTGAGGATTCGAAAGAAAAGGTAGGCGTTTTGCGGATTGTTTCCATTGTGAATGGGCTATCAGGACGCGCCTGTTTGTAGCGATCGCAAGGGCGAGAGTGTTGCTGTGCACGAAATAGCGATCGCAAGGGCGAGGGTGTTGCTGTGCACGAAATCAAAGATTATAGGTTACACATAATCTTTGACGAAATAGCGATCGCAAGGGCGAGGATGTTGCTGTGCACGAAATAGCGATCGCAAGGGCGAGGGTGTTGCTGTGCACGAAATGAAGAGAAGTGAAGTGCCAGGGTTGTACAGACTGGGCTGTTATTTGTGTATGTCATGGTGCTGAATGCAAAGCACTGAAATACTCAATGTTATTTGTGTATGTCATGGTGCTGACAGACTTACTTTGCAAAGCACTGAAATACTCACTGTTATTTATGTATGTCATGGTGCTGACAGACTTACTTTGCAAAGCACTGAACTACTCAATGTTATTTGTGTATGTCATGGTGCTGACAGACTTACTTTGCAAAGCACTGAAATACTCAATGTTATTTGTGTATGTCATGGTGCTGACAGACTTACTTTGCAAAGCACTGAAATACTCAATGTTATTTGTGTATGTCATGGTGCTGACAGACTTACTTTGCAAAGCACTGAAATACTCAATGTTATTTGTGTATGTCATGGTGCTGACAGACTTACTTTGCAAAGCACTGAAATACTCACTGTTATTTGTGTATGTCATGGTGCTGACAGACTCACTTTGCAAAGCACTGAAATACTCAATGTTATTTATGTATGTCATGGTGCTGACAGACTCACTTTGCAAAGCACTGAAATACTCACTGTTATTTGTGTATGTCATGGTGCTGACAGACTTACTTTGCAAAGCACTGAAATACTCACTGTTATTTGTGTATGTCATGGTGCTGACAGATTTACTTTGCAAAGCACTGAAATACTCAATGTTATTTGTGTATGTCATGGTGCTGAATGCAAAGCACTGAAATACTCAATGTTAGTTGTGTATGTCATGGTGCTGAATGCAAAGCACTGAAATACTCACTGTTATTTGTGTATGTCATGGTGCTGAATGCAAAGCACTGAAATACTCAATGTTATTTGTGTATGTCATGATGTGTTTCTTGGGGAATGTGTTGTCCCAGAAGCTGCAGAAAGCTTTGATTTATCAAAATGTTTCGTCTTCTCAGAGTTTCTATTAAGCGAGGAAGATTTGTTGAAATGAAGTGCAGCTGGCCAGGGACAGAGAATCACTTTGACTTAACCAAGGATTTATGATAATCGGGTTTGTATTAAGGTTAAGTGGGAAGCACTGTATATGGTTTCATAATGAAGGAATTCACTACACGACATCTATGATGGCCAGGATCATATGTTTAGAAGAAAATCTTTCACTACCGTACAAAAGCAGGTTAGCAAAATACAGATAGGAGCTTTTTAGCTACTCGGGAGCGGATGCTTCAATGTTGTGTCATTGTTACTTGATGGTACATGTTACCTACCATATTTGAAGGTCTCCCTTGTTTTTAATGTTACAGCATTATACATTAATGTTGATACAATATTAAAAATGAAAACCAATGAATAATACATGTACTTTGCTGTATACATTATGTCAAGGCCAGGTATGATGAGTAGTTATCGCATACCTATACCAAAGATCCTAAACAAACACAGCACAAAGACAGCAGATATAATAACAATTTAATATAAGACACTCCACCGTCACACACACACACACACACACACACACACACACATGTATACACACACACACACACACACGTACACACACACGCACACACACACACACACACACACACACACACACACACACACACACACACACGCACACACACACACGGATATATCACATATTATCTCCGTCATAATGTAAAATAACAGAACGCACCAAACAAATACTAACCTGAAACGATGCTCGACACATCCGAAAATGTGCCCTGAAGAGTCCATCACCGTAGGTCGGCACCGTTTTCTCAACGTAGTCCTCTATTCGTGCGGTGCCTAGTGGCTTCTTCTTCTCTTTTGATGTTGCAATTGCCATGATTATGGCAGGAATTGCATCTATATATGGCTCATCACTTCCTATTGATGCCATTTCTGATGCCATTTCATCAAACAAAACACGTACTACTGATTCACGTGGCGAAAGAGCGTTCATATTGGCCATCTTAGCATTTACCCAAGCAGCGCATAAGAGTTACATCCCTTCAACAAGTGAAGCGCTTCACTGATGTTGGTGTTCACGAGTGGCAAAGAGCGCTTAATTGCCAACATGCATCGCTCACGCGGTATGTGCAAAGACCCTCTACAATGTCTTTGGTATGTGGAAGATTGTCTCCCTTGACTCGAGCGTCACGGTTGCCGCTTGGGGCGTCTCGGTCGGCTCCGTCATCATGTTTTATATAGGCCGAGTGCCGGATGAACCATCTTATTGTATAGGGTCTTTGGTTGGCCTCCATGAAACGTTTCCACATTCGTTCAAACAAGACTTCTGGATTCTGGATTGCACAATCGGAAAACAAAACATCACAACAAAACAAACGCCTTTTCAAAGTGAAGCATGGTGCCGTGCGGCCGGAGTGTGGCATGACTCCAGCAGGCAGAGAGTGTAGAGACGGTGTACTTGTCTCTCTCCCTTCACTCCCTCCAAGGAATCAGCAGACAAAAAGACGTGCCATCAAATTTTTCCGATTTTATTCATGGTAACAGACAGCGCAGTACGTGGCTACTGCCTGCTGGGATGACCTCTCATTGGCCTCCGTCCTGCTCTGGCTTTAAATAACCTCTGCGCGGACCTCAGCGAGAGCAGACGGAATTTCTCAATAAAAGATGGAACCTGAAGGCAAACTTGTGCTAACATAACAGGTTTTAACAACTTTTTGAGTCTTAAATCACCAGTCCCAAATGACAAACTTCACTCCATTGGAAAGTGCGTTAGTCAAAGTACATTCTGCGCCAATGAATGAATTCCCAAAGTGATATAGTGTATAAATAAATGGCCAGCGAATTATTTACGGCACCAAATAAATCGGGTACTTATTCGTCGTTTTCTTTTCATGTTAGTGTTTACAACTCATGGAGTGCCGGTTGCCATATATGAGATAATTGATAAGGATAAACACTAGGTTTAGATTCAAAATTACAGACAGTACATAGTACATTACATGAATAAACTGTAAAAATTGATGTGCTCTGACGCACCACAATAGCAATCAGCAGGCGGGTCTTGTCTGGTTCAGGCTTCCCGATGCGGTCTGCACGGCGAACGTCTCTCAGCTCTAGTTTCCTCGGCAGGACTTCGTTCACCGTCTGTACGAATTTCAGTTCGTTGTCCTCGTGTGTCTCTCCGTCGGCCTCAGGCACACCGTAGAGGATAACATTGTTTCTACAGTTCCTCCTTTCCTGTTCTTCTAGCTGCTCTTCCGCCCTCTGAAGCTTTGTAGTAACTTCCGCCAGCCTGTCGCCTATATGTTCCACATACTGTTCCTGGGCGAGAAGCTTGCCTTTCATTTCACCGAGCTCTTTTATGATTTCGTCGAGCTTCTCTTCCAAACGATGCACATTGTCGTTGACCCTTCTGAGTTCACTCAGGATTTTATCAGTCTCCCGCTTCTGGCTTTGTTCATCTTCTGCCAACAATTCCCCTTTCAAAGCCTTCAAAGCCTGTTCTAAATCTTTCATTTCAACGCCTGGCCCTGGGTTTTCCTCAACACTATCTGATAGCAGCAGAAGAAAAGATGCATCATATCGATACTGAACACCTGTGGAGATTGCTATGGCAAAGAAACCACAGTGCGGCTATCATCTCCCTTTACACTCACTCACTCAATTCTCAAATTCTTTCTGTTTTCGTGTCTAGTGGTATCACTCTCTGACTAGGATTAATTTCATTGACCCAAAATCAAAGTTGACCCAAGAGTTACTCACAAGTTCACGCAGATAGGCGATGACGCTTCTAGAACTTTCCAACGATGAAACTTCTGCCCAAAACAATGTCCACTCAGAAATGGGCATTCACAAGCACACACACTCTCTCTCAAGGCTACACCTCAAAAGGAGAGGATCGGAAAGGCCATAGACACTTGTGGGTCCCCCACACACACATACACGTGCGGACACAGGTTTGAACACCAGCTAGCATTCAGAACCAAACGACGAAACTTTCATGTGGCGAGACAGCATCATAATCCGGCAAAGCTGGACCTTCATTCGTAGAGGACACTGTTCTTCTTAATACAACCTTTCAGATGGTTGGGGGAGGATTAGAGTTTTAACGTGTTTCATCTCAACACAGAGCTGCTCGAAAATACGTCTGCTCATAACGATATTCCCAGAGTCAACTGAATTAAATAATTCCAGTGTCTTTGACTCAGGAGTTATTCACAGTGCATGCGCCACCACCTCCCGTCAATCAAATCATTGTTGTGTCACTGATAATTTAAAAAACCAGCCGGTTCAAACCGGTCTCAGAGTGCAAAGCTCAGCTTGTTCCCGCCAAACATCGACATGGTGCATCATTTCAAACATAGCAGAAAATGGAACAAAGGCTGGACTGTAACAGGCACACTCTGTATTAACACCAAAATAAAATATTTGGACTATGGATAAGTGTTTGATCCAATTTGATAAGCTCATTTCAAACACTATTATTTTAACATTTCTTTGCATCGTATTGTATTGCATCATGACATGTCGAATTGTAAGCTGGACTTATTACCAACTGTCCTATAAACTGTCCTTGTACTGCATTGTTTTATCAGATTACCGGATGAGCAAGGCAGGGGACATCACCTTCACTTGGGAACGTCAGGGACCGCAGGGCAACACGGTGTTGGAGGTCACCATGCCCAGCGCAGGGGATGTGACCATGACCGAGTTTCTGTGAGACAGTGGCTCCAGAGCCATGCAGTGGCAAGTCAACTCCACCTGCCCTGTAGGGTCTGGCCTCCTCTTTTATAAATATACACGTCTGGTGTCACGAGAAACACCATCTGCCTCCTTAATAGGCCTCCCTTCGGTAAATAAGCACCTGTAGTGTCACCATAGGATCTCCACTTGTCCCTTTGGGCGTGATCTTCTTCAAGTAAACCCCTGTAGAGTCACAAGATAAACACCGTCTGCCTCCTTATTGGACCTCCCTTCTGTAGATAAGCACGAATAGTGTCATGATAGGATTTTCATCTGTTCCTTAATGGGAGTCTCTTCTAATGATAAACACGTGTAGTTTCACAACATAATCTCCACGTGTCCATTGGGTGTATTTTCATCTTCTATAAATAAACAAGTGTAGTGTCACAAGATAACACTCCATCCACCCGTTCAAATGCATTTCCCTCTTCTATAAATAAACAAGTGTAGTGTCACAAGATAAAACTCCACCTATCCGTTTGCATGCATTTCCCTTCTCTATAAATAAACAAGTGAAGTGTCACGAAATATAATTCCACCTACCCGTTTGCATGTATTTCCCTCTTTTTGAAATAAACAAGTGTAGTGTCACGGTATAAAATCCACCTCCCCTTTTGGGTGTAGTGTTTTCTTCTATGAATAAACGTGTGCATTGTCACGAGATAAACCACGTGACCTCACGTCTGCTTTCTGCTGTATTGTGGCTTGAACCTGTCCGCGCAATAAGGAATGAGATTTTGTTTCAGACATGAGAACCCTCGCCACCAAAATAGTCACATTGTGGATACTGAGCTATGTAGCATTAGTTTATGAAAAGAACGTTTCATGCTCTTCAACATGGCGAAAACTGATTTGAATAGGATTATTTGTGCAAAATTATACGCAAGACTTGAGCATTCCATTGAAATCAACATCTGAAATAAAAATTCCTGAGAACTCAGCCAGAATAGGACTTTTTACCTAATCAGTACAAATGTACCACTCCCACTAAAATGTATCATGAAAGTATTTCATTTGCTACAGATCGACTTATACCACAGGCAGTGTAAAACCAAAAAGGGTCTCAGAACAATTTTCTTTAAAGATCTCAAAATTAACTACCAGACCACCTACCCACTATAATGGACCATGGCTTGAATTCGCTTGCTGCACGACGCAACAGACGCCATGAGGTATGGGGACATCTATGGCAGCGAATATAAGAAACGAAGGATCACAACATGTTTTCCCAACAGAAAACATTTTTCTCAATGAAACATTTTATTTACGAGATACAATGTTGGTGCATTTGTTCCATCCTATCCGTAACAAATTCGATGTGCAATGTGATGATCGATTTCAATCTGACCGTGAGGGGAAATACTTTTTATTTAACGTGCACAACTCTGCTCCAATTCATTACAGAATGAGTGGATTTTGTAATAGGGCGCAAATAAGGCTACAGAACAAAGTGAAGGGAAAGAAAATCTGAAAGAAGTACAAGGTCAAAAGCATTGACTAGACTGTAGTCAAGTTCTGCGTTGAACGCTTTCATCTGCAAGTATCATTCCCCATTTTGATCGACACAATTCTCTGTTATTGGGATTTTAAAAAATAACAATACTTTTAAAAGTAGTCTAGAGGGAATGGGCCTCTAAAAGCACAATACAATCGTTCATGGCGGTCACAAACTGTGGTATCCACGTTAGAGCGAGCGAGCGAGCGATCGGGCGCGCTCACGAGAGGGGGGGGGGGGGGGGGGGATGTGCCCATAAAGAGAGGGCGGGGGGGACATAAAGAGAGACAGAAGGGGAAGAGAGAGAGAGAGAGAGAGAGAGAGAGAGAGAGAGAGACAGAGACAGAGAGAGAGACAGAGACAGAGAGAGAGACAGAGAGAGAGAGAGAGAGGCACAGAGAGAGAGGAGGGACATAGAGAGATAGAGATAGAAGGACAGAGAGAGAAGGGGGGGGCACAGAGAGAGAGAGAGAGATAGAGATAGATAGATAGAGAGAGAGAGAGAGAGAGAGAGAGAGAGAGAGAGAGAGAGAGAGAGACAGAGAGAGCACAAAAAGAGAAAGTCAATAACAATTCATCCTTCTTCACTCAAATTGCTGACAGTCTCCGCAAGACCGCTTCTACATCATAAGCTAATTCCTCCTCTTGCCGGTGCTTATATCTGAAAGTGTTCACAATCTGCTTTTTACACAAGTCTTCAGTTACATCAGGATCACGCAATGGCATATTTGCAGGGCAGCTACATGGCTTGGTCCGGCTATGACGACTTCCCTGTCTGGAAGCCCTGGGGTCAGCAGGTGTGTCCGATTACGAGTCGCCGCGGGGGACTCTAAAGGTAGAGACACTGCCCCCTCGTTGGGCGTCAGTTCCAAGGTTCCTACCGGCAGCCGACTTCGCTCTCTCCTTCAGGGAACTAGACCTAGACCCAAAAGGATGTTCCTTCGGAGTATGGTAGCTAGCGTCTGCGGGTTCGTCCGAGAATGCCCGCTGTCTGAATCCTGCTCGGGCGCTTCGTCCGTGGCGTGACATCAGACGCTCTCGCTCGCGGTCCTGGACATTTCTCATGTGGGTCGCCCGCTTCTTCATCCACTGGTCGACGGAAGGGGACAGCTTTCCGAGCTGTTCCTTCTCCTTCAGTAGTGCTTCCTTTTGGAGGGAATAGGTCCTGACCTCACGCTGGCGGTCACGCTCCACCCTGGAGTTGGAGATTTGGAGCAGTCTGGTCTGAGCCTTGTTCTGCTGTTGCATGCGAAGGCTACGGTTGAAGGCTTCTTCATTGGCTGCCTTGTACTGCTTCTCAAAGTCCGCCTGGGAGTACATGTCGATGGATTGGCTTGTTCGTCCAAAGGAGGAGAGACGGTCAGCACTTGGAGGAGAGAGAGAGAGATAAGTGTTGAGATGAAACGACGTCACCACAGAATGATTGCGGTATAATGTTCCAGAAACCGAGCTCTGCAAGAATTTGCCGTCTCTGCTCTGTAGTTGTTTGGAATTGACCAGATTCTTCTAGTCACCTACTTCGTGACAGCAGAAGTTCACACTTTTGCCTCGATCTTCAGACACGTCTTTTTGGAAGAAGATAATTCGCTGCACGCAGAATTAAAAACGAAATGTTAATCGTAGATTTCAGTATACATTCTGGTCGTCCCGTGTGTCAGTGTCTGACAATCCTGTCCCTTGTTAGAATAGACACTGGGCAATTATGCACGGATGACTAAGCAGGTTTGCAATAATGTATTACCCCTCCATGTAGAACTCACCACAATTTCACACGAAAACAGCGTCACACATTTTCCAACGGTTCAAAACAATCGACCGATCTCTGTGTCACACTGGGATTACTTTCACCAGGAACACAATGTAAAGTGCTTCCTCTGAAATCCAACACGAGGACAACTGTCGTTGTATTCGAAAACTGTGCACGGAAATCCAAAGGTGTCTTTGTCACATAAAGATTTGCTCACAGCTCTAGAAAACAAAGGACGAGTTGAGCGAGTATTTCGAATGAAGATATTCACCTACCATTCTCACAACAAATGTTCTTCTGCCATCCATCTGAGGAAAACCTCCACAATGTTCAGAATAACTGAATAGTTCCTACACATGGAATGGCTGGAGAAGAGCGATCCCTCCGACGTCGCTTCCAGCTCCAGAACGAACTCGAGTGAAGCTCGGCGTCTCGACGCTGACAAACACGCGCCAGGACGGCGCTCGCTTTTGTAGCGAGCTCACAATCGAATCTCGGAGGCTTCACCAGTAATGAAAGACGACGAATAAATTGGTAAATAAACCCTTCTGGTCCGCTGCCTTGCAACACACCTGCGACAAGCCATTCTAACTGGTCCTTTCGCTGTCCTATCGAATCCCAAAGCGATTTTTGTCACGCTAGTCTGAGAGTAATTTATTTCAGCCTGAAAACCTCCAAAGACGTCGAGCAGTGGCGCACATGATATGCACTCCGGAGCACAGCATAATGGCAGCGCGGGCCCTGTCACTCAAGTGGAAAATTGTATTTTGAAGGTGAAAGAGCTTCTCTACAGCTGCGACACGGCGCTTGCTTTCTGAGCTTTCAGCGCCTGGGCCAAAAGTGGGTTTGGGCGAGCCTGGCTTTGTGCAGAAATCAGATCACAGAGAAGGGATTAGGCTTCGTTTTTGAATATTACCTGTCAGAGGATTGTGTCGGTGTACGTTAAGTTGTAATGAATTGCTCCTCAAGGTGGTCTTCTCCATTTGAGGTACCTTGCTAATCAGATAAGCTGGCACGTTCGTCCCTGTGCATTACACCAAGGAACTGGATAGAAATAAGTCACATAAAAAATAACCTGACTGACTAGATGTCATATCAAGAACAGGCTTTGATAGGGTTGTTCACCTTGATGTTTTTCCCACTTCCCGCGTGTGCTTCAATTTTCACTCCCTGTCGATACAAGAAAAGGAGGATTTCATGCTAGCTTGCATTCGCATCGAGTACCTTGGTAAAAGTGTACACTATCGGTATCATTTGTGCGGGGTTAAGCTTCTATGTTTATTTTTAAAGTTTTACTGTTGCTGTGATGTGGTGACTTCGTACAGTGGTTGCATACTTGCACCAGTTTGATTCTGCTTTACTTCCCCTCCTTTGATCCACGGATCGCAAAGTATTTTCGGGAGGTCTTATGATCTCATTAATTGTGCAATGACAGAAGATCCTTTTTCGTTTGGGAAAGGAGAGGGGAGTAAATAAATTTTGTTTGTGCCCATTATACATTTTTATCTGCCCCTCAATACCTCTGTCTATTTCACAAACTATTTCACACTCTCACTCTCTTCCTTGCTCATTCCTTTATTAATTGCTCGTTCGCTCATTCAGTCACTCTCTCATTCACCCACTCATTCTCTTGCCTGTTTTTTCATTATTTTTTGTTCACTCACTCACTCACTCACTCACTCACTCACTCACTCACTCACTCACTCACTCACTCACTCACTCACTCACTCACTCACTCACTCACTCACTCACTCACTCACTCACTCACTCACTCACTCACTCACTCACTCACTCACTCACTCACTCACTCACTCACTCACTCACTCACTCCCTCCCTCCCTCCCTCCCTCCCTCCCTCCCTCCCTCCCTCCCTCCCTCACTCACTCACTCACTCACTCACTCACTCACTCACTCACTCACTCACTCACTCACTCACTCACTCACTCACTCACTCACTCACTCACTCACTCACTCACTCACTCACTCACTCACTCACTCACTCACTCACTCACTCACTCACTCACTCACTCACTCACTCACTCACTCACTCACTCACTCACTCACTCACTCACTCACTCACTCACTCACTCACTCACTCACTCACTCACTCACTCACTCACTCACTCACTCACTCACTCACTCACTCACTCACTCACTCACTCACTCACTCACTCACTCACTCACTCACTCACTCACTCACTCACTCACTCACTCACTCACTCACTCACTCACTCACTCACTCACTCACTCACTCACTCACTCACTCACTCACTCACTCACTCACTCACTCACTCACTCACTCACTCACTCACTCACTCACTCACTCACTCACTCACTCACTCACTCACTCACTCACTCACTCACCCATCTACCCGTATCCATCCACCTACCCACCCCTATCCATCCACCTACCCACCCCTATCCATCCACCCACTCACGCACCTATCCGCCCACTCACCTACTTACTCACCTTTTCGTTTATTCGTTCACTCAATCAACCACTCACTCGTTCGTTCACTAAATTACTCCCTAGCTCCCTCAAACATTCACACAAGCACTCATTCACAGAAGGAAAAAAAGCACGAGTTGATTAAGAAGCGGTAGCCATCTCCTTCTATCAATTCAGTCAAGATGAACCGCTGGACCAATTGACATGACAGTTTTTTTGTATGTCGATCCCTTGAGGAGGCCGGACATTCGACTTCTGGTTCAAACTTTGAGGAAAACTTTTATGCACAGACATGTTATTGACGAACACTGATTTTGTGAGTGCAGAAGAGGCTGGTGATGATTATTACAATATATCAGGTGTCACGACACAGCATATTAGGGAACTTACTCCCACCATTTTGATATCCCTGCCGGATTTAGTCCAGGCACGTTCATATCCCCCCATGTGGCACGGAGAGGGGCAGCAATGGTAGACTGGGGGGTACTAGGTAGGCTATGCGGAACACAGCGTTGTTTCCTAAGTCTGATTGCTTCTTTTAAAATAAAATTTACTTAATTCGTTCCCACTTTCAAAGCATGTAACTCTGCGAGAGGTATAACCTCATGTGTTTGTATTTCAAAACTTTGTTGATGACCAAAATATTTCCAGAGATTGGCATTGCTGTGGTCCTTTGAAATTGGCTCAGAAAGCGGTACGAACACACAAAACTGGACATTCTGTGACAAGACGCTTCCAGAAGAGTAACAAGCGATACAAAGAATAACTCGCAACTTTTGCTGCAAGAAATATATTTATTTTCCAAAAGATTTTGTTCGAAAAACAGCAAGTGTGTGGAAAGTTTTGACGATCTGATGGAATTCATCATATCATCAAAAACTGCCCATCTACAAATGTGTGGCAGTTGAGTGGAAGCGATAACAATCTGATGGAATCCATCAATCAGCAAGAACTGCTGAGTGCGATACTCAGAAGTTACCGATGAATGCGATCAACCATCAATGACTGGATGAGAGAAATGCAGTCTCGTCGCATGCTACTGGGGGACGGGTTGGCGAAGATAGGGTGGAAGGAGAGAAATATTAGCAGGGAGGGGAGGCGTGGTGGGGGAGGTGGGTGGCAGGGGTTGGGTTGGATTGGGTGTCTGGAAGCTGTGATGGTGTCACCAAGGCTCAGCGGCCGCGGTGTGACTTCACGTACGGAACGCTGTTCATCCAAACTCGGGTATGGTGCAGGCCTGAAGACATTCTGCCTCCGTCAAAAAGTTGTTCGAGTTTCCCCCACATCCTGAAATAAAGTGATGCAGATGCTAAACAATACTGTCAGACGTCAGACTCGCCCCTTACGCTTTAAAATATTAACAAAAGTTTATTCGTAAAAATATTTTGCCACCATTAGGAGCAATTTTAACAAAATTGCAATAATTCTGAGGCCTGGCTTTCAATTGTCTCTTGCACTTAAAACACAAGTTCCCTTTTTGTCCTTTTGGGGAATTCGCATAAATTTCGAAACACTGAAGAACGAGATTTGTATTAAAAAAATTGTGTCTTTATTGTATCAAGAGAGCAAAGGTTCGAAACCATAGTGTAATGCGGCTGAACGTCAGTGATGTGACGTATCTTTGTCATTGCTTAGCTCTGATAGGACTGGTCGCGTCTTAAACATCATTCGAGTCACGGACATCAGAAGCTGATCTCGGTGACTTAACAAAAAGCCGAATGACTTATCTTCTCTGTCTGACATATCTGTTTGAAAAATGCTTAATTCTTTCACGTAAGATCTGCCAGGGGTCTGGAATCCATAGACGTGGACGATTTAAAAAAAGATAGGTGATGTACGCCTAAGCATCCCGAGCTGGAACTAAACTGCAGCATGGGGCTTCTCGCACAACTGCCAATAAGTCGGGACACGGGGCCTTCTCGCACAACTGCCAATAAGTCGGGACATGGGGCCTTCTCGCACAACTGCCAATAAGTCGGGACATGGGGCTTCTCGCACAACTGCCAATAAGTCGGGACACGACGCCGAATCACACTCTTAAAATAAGATACGTTTTTTAGTATGCTTCACTGAACGCGTCTCCCAATAGAACTACTTCATGCGCACGCTTCTTTATAAACATTTTCGAACCGCCACACATGAGAAAAGACTTGACAAGTATCTGACACGGGTAAAAGCTAAGACGAAAAATGTCTTCAGACCTACTCTTTAAACAAGACTATTATCGCAGATATATCGTACATAGATCGAGTAGTCTAAATAGAGGCTGTCCAAAAGATCGAAGCATAATGGCGTATAAAATGGAACAAAATGGTGCCGGCATTGCCCGCACTCTACAGGAGTGCCTTCTTTGACCTTACGAAAAGATTCACCGTCCCAGCTCGGGAACAAGAAACAGGTCAAATTATTTCTGTCTACACACAAGAATGAGAACAGGATTTTCTCTGAGGTGTTCTACGCCATACTTGATATGGATGTTGCTCACGATAAGATTTATCCCATGATATGACTGCTTGCCCAGGAGAAAACAGGTTACCGGGATATGGGTTTTGCAGCAAAGCATTTGTGCACAGGAAGATTGCGTCAAAGTGTGCGAGAGGCATCTACAAACATACTACATCCAATTTTGAAATGGCTTACTTTTGAAATCCTGTGAACCCAATAGACAGCTGTATCAACATTCACATTTTTTCACTCGGTATCACCCTCTTAGATAAGTTTTGATAACCGTAATCTTCTGCAAAACATTCCTGGCTCACAGTTTCAATGTTGCCTCAATCTTCTGCTTGTACACACAGAACAGTTGGGGAAATCGCTTGGTCATAATGCTGCTACGACCTGGAGCTTTCTACCACTTACAGAACAAAAATGTAGACTGCAAACAAGTTTAAAAGAACACGAAATAGCACACTAGAGAGAGAGAGAGGGGGAGGGAGGGAGGGAGAAAGAGACAGACAGACAGACAGACACGCAGACACACAGACAGACACACAGACACACACACAGACAGACAGACAGGCAGGCAGGCAGGCAGGCAGGAGGGCAGACAGGCAGGCAGGCAGACACACAGACAGACGGACTGACACACACACACACACACACACACACACACACGCACACACACACACACACACAGACGCACACACACACACACACACACACACACACAGACACACAGACAGACACACAAACATACAGACAGACACACTGACAGACACACTGACAGACACACTGACAGACACGCATACAGACAGAAACACAGACACACAGACACACAGGCAGACAGACAGACACACAGACAGACACACAGACAGACACACAGACAGACACACAGACAGACACACAGACAGACACACAGACAGACGGACGGACGGACAGGCGGACGGACGGACAGACAGACAGACACACAGCCAGATAGAAGGACGGACGGACGGACGGACGAACGGACAGACTGATTGATTGTCTGCCTGACACACTGACTGACAGATTCACTGATAGACTGACTGATGGTCAGACAGAGAATAGGCAGAAAGATTGAGACTCAGAGAAAAAGACCAGAGACAGAGAACCGGAGACAGAGATACATAGGGGCAGAGAAGAGAGTAACGAATAGAGAGACAAGGATATGTCTGGTGGTGCATACGGCATGAAGAAATCGAGTTTAAAATGTCTCACCTGAAAAGGGGAAGGGGGGGCACTTTCGCGTGTAGACATAGTAGTAGTAGCGGGTGGAAATCTTGTAGTGGCCGTCATCGCAAGAGCCACTCAGCATAGGCAGCAGGCACTCTGGCAGCACAAAGACAAGGTGACCCATGGACAATGAAAGCGAAGTCTTCATCCAGACTAGGGAGGTTTGAGGAAAAAAATCACCAATCGCCACCGTCGCTGCCACGACCATAATATTCATAGTCATTTCAACAACCACCACCATGATGAAATAAATTCCACCACCACCACCACCACCACCACCACCACCACCACCACCACCACCACCACCACCACCACCACCACCATCACCACCATCACAATCACCATCACCACTACCACCACCACTACCACCACTACCACCACCACTACCACCACCACTACCACCACCACTACCACCACCACTACCACCACCACTACCACCACCACCATGATAAAATCATCATCATCACCACCACCCCAACTACCGCCACCAACACCACCACCTAAACCACCACCACCATGATGAAATCATCACCACCACCACCAACACAACATCATCACCACCACTACCACCACGATGAAATCATTACCATCACAACCATCATTACCACCACCACCACTACCACCACGATGAAATCATTATCAACACCACCACCACCATGATGATGAAATCACCACCACCACCACCGCCGCCGCCGCCGCCGCCGCCGCCGCCGCCACAGCCGTCGCCACCACCACCGCCGACGCCGCCACCACCATTGCCATTGCCAGCAGGGCGAAAAAAGCTCAAACAAACCAATATGTTCTATCGTCATTTTTCATATCTAACAGACATTTTGTGGAAAAACTTTGGGGCATTTTGCGGAGCATCTCAGAGCGTACCATTGCAAACACCGCATGAAAACAATTTGTTTTATACAACGTTTTATTAAAATAGACGAAAGCTTCTTCCAGATAAAACTACAAAGGTCTGTGTTGTTGAGAGAGAAAGTACTCATTTAATATCCAATCTCTTTGGAAGCTTGAAAACTGCTGCTATCTCCCTAAAATATGCACACACAAGTGCGCACGCTCATGATCACACGCATGCACGCGCGCGCGCACACACACACATGCACACACACACACACACACACACACACACACATAAACGAAAAGAGTTCCAATAAATTGTGTTTTTGGAAAACTGTCCCCACTTTCAACTCCATCCCAACCCAGAAAAGATGCTTTTAAAAATTTGGCTTTTCAAAATAAACCTTTTTACCAAAGCTTGATTATGAATAAAAGAGAAACAGAAAGATATTTGCTATAGAAGGAGAAAACCCAAAACCCACGTGAACAATGTGCCATTTCTTTATCCTTGATGTGCTCCAAAACATTATTTTCAAGCAAATTAGCAGCGCAGCTTGATAGAATTGTTGATCCTCAATAAATAAACGAACACCAGTTTTTTCAGATATACTGGCTTACCACCAGGTCGATATCCAACTCACCTGGCCCTGTGAACAAAGAAATCAAAATTTTGTCGAACAACAATTCATGTTCAACGTATAATCAGTGATCAGCGCGATGTAAGTTTGCTCTCCATGGATCAAATCACCATATATGAACACACTGTAACCCTTTACCCATCCGCAAACAACGTCTTTACCCCATTGGGAAGTTGGGTCCTCTTCATTAGTGAAAGCTCTGGCGAGGCTAAACAACCTTCAAATGTCTTGCTAGGAATGTTGTGCTTCATTGAACCGATGCCGACAATCAAACTACACGAGTTCAACAAACTCGCGAAATAAGGAACGATCCAGTTAAAGTCCAAATTTTTTTTCCATACGGTTTGTTTACGAAGAAAACAACTCTTCCCTCTCCCTACCCACCCCCTTTGACGCCCTCCCCGACAACATCAGTACACTCGCGCTGGCTCATAATGGACGACACAGAAGGGATCTCGGAGGTAATCTCATTGCGTCTCCGGACAAGATTAGCTTTTAATTTGTGTCTGATTAATTTAGTCGCTCAACTTCCGCAAACTCACCGTAGCAGCAGCAGCTGTGAAGGAGAGCGAGGAGCAGGCCAACGTGGACAATCGCCTTAGACATCGTGCTCCTGGCCGTCAGAGATGCAGACAACTCGATGTTGGCGTCCAGCAGGAGGCGTTTGCGATGACCAGTCTGATTCAGCGCCGTTTATTTCGTCTGCTTTATAAGTGCTTGCTCTTCTCTGTATTTAAAAAAAAATGTCACGTGACCAATGATCAAACTGCGTATGTGCGGGTCTCCCCCCTTCCCCATTCAAGTGGTGATGATTAGTCATGAAAACGTGAAGAAAACAGTCCGTCGTAGCTGCGGTTACTCTACTTTTTCATAATGCATGTGGATTAGTATAAACATCCTTTGACGTCATAGATAAGGGGAATATTGGTGAGGGAGTGGATGGCGCGGACAAGGAGTGACTGAGGGGTGGAATGTTCTGGAAGGCTGTTTTTACCAATGCACGTCATGTGTCTCAGTCCACCTGCAAAAACAAAAGAACGCCTTGTCAAGTAGATCTGAGATAAGGGGAGTGGGTGGTGTTTGGTCAGACTAACTCCAATGGGAAAACGTCATATCAAAGCACCGAACCAGGTGGGAAATACACAAGGCACTCTATGTAGTCGTCGTGAGGGCAAGTGCAGAACACTTCAAAACCGACGCAAAAAGTGAGGTCCTCGTGTACCACTACCAGTGAGACTTCGAGTTGGCCGTCTGGTCAGCGTGCCCCCTGCCCTCTCTTGTGCAGTGCTGCAGGAGTAGAGAGTGGAAGCCCTGTGTTATTGAAGGAACGCACTACATGAAGAAATTAGCTTTGTTTTCGCACCAATAAGCATACAAAACAGAAGAAAATGATGGTTTCGTCTGGCATTGAATCAAAGTAGTAGTAAAGGTGTGTTTTGTTGAGGATGTTAGATGAATACATATGAATTTTTAATTTTGTGCATACCGTAATTTTCGGACTATAAGGCGATACTTTTTTCTCAGATTTTCGGACATGCGTCTTATATTCGGTTGCGTCTTATGTATGACTGAAATAGATATCAAACGACTTAAAAAAACGCAACACCCACAGCTCGAGATTTCTTCTCAAATCCAAAGCAGAAACGATCACACAAAATTCAATCACATGAGTGTTTGTCATTTCTTCACAAATTCAAAGCACAAACGATCAGCTGGCATTCTGTTGGATTAGATTCAATGGTTGGTTTCCGCACCGTGCTCATTTCTTTTCTGTTTGTTAAGTATGTGTTCTGATGTATCGCCTTATATTTGGTAGCGCCCTGTAACGACCCAAAGTATGAACCGTCCCAAA
>JAWQFJ010000417.1:57500-126886 GCA_034096865.1 Theodoxus fluviatilis
TAAAATTGGCATCTTCCACTTTGTCCACTCCCTCCCATCCCCTCTGTAAATGATGACTTAAATTTTCAGTCTTAGCAGGGAACCATGGGGAAGAAATATTTGCTATTTAGAACTAGGAATGCAAATCTGTAGAAAATGATTGAGCATTGTGTGTGTGTGTGTGTGTGTGTGTGTGTGTGTGTGTGTGTGTGTGTGTGTGTGTGTGTGTGTGTGTGTGTGTGTGTGTGTGTGTAATTAATGGAAGGGGGGAAGCTTGAAGCTGTAGACGCTGAGCTTGGAATGTGTGAGGAAGGCCTTAGTAGAATGATCAATGCCACTTGTGTCAAGACTGGAGTCTGTATCAGACCATTTACACTTGCACATTCTTATTATCTGTCATACTTCATGAAGACATTTTGATGGAAATTTTCTCATTTAAATCTTGTGTAATGTCCCCCTTTTCCTGTAATTTTAATAGTTATATATATTTAACAAACAAGTACTGAACAGTGTACTTGCGATTAATTTTTGTCACTGAACTAAGGCAAAGAACACAAATAACAAAAAGTTGTGGTTAAGGTAACATGGACACAAAAATAAGGTCAGGAGGTAAACCTGACTTTTTTTCTTTAAAGGAGGAGGCTAGATGGAGACTCTGTGTGTGTGTGTGTGTGTGTGTGTGTGTGTGTGTGTGTGTGTGTGTGTGTGTGTGTGTGTGTGTGTGTGCGCGTGCATGTGTGTATTTTGATAAATATCATGTACACAGTAGATGCATCTGAATAAAATCAAAGTTTCTCTTTTGCTAAAAATGCTTTTCCTCCCAAAAAATACTGCTCAATAAGGAAGATATGACAGCATGCAGTTTGTCATTTACTTTTGATCCCCCCCCCCTCCCCTCCCCCCTTTTTCTGTCTTTTTCCTCAATGAAAAAAAAAGTTCATGGTTGGCAGGAAGAAGTAGGGTTGGTCGGATTACCATTACCACAACTATTTTCTGTCCCATTGCATTTCCTTTCCTTCCAAGGCGTGCCCCAGGGGCTACCAGCCTGATGCTCTGTCCATGTGCCAGAAGTGCGGTGGCTACCCCACCTTCTACGACAGCCTGTACCTTGGCTTCATGGCGCTCCTCTCCCTCGTCCTCCACTGGTTCTTCATCGACTTTAGGGCAAGGGGCAGAAGGTAGGGAGAGAATGACTAGTGCAAGGAAAGGGGAGAGGAAGTAACTTTTTCATGTGTAAAGTTAAATAGGTATTGTGATGTATTTCAGTGGATGATATCATGGATGGAACAGTGAAGACGACAGCTATTAATAATAGTGATTGCAGTATGAGAAGGAGCAGGAGAAAGAAGAAATGGACAAAGAAAATGTTGAGGAGACTGTTGATGGATTATGGGGACGGGAGAGAGGGGATGGATTCTTATAGTGTTTGAAGTGTTGCTGAAGAGCTGTTTTTGTGAAGATGGGAATGATTGCTCAAGGAGGCTGCTGTCTCTGCTTGTAAGTAAAGGAGACATTAGAAAAAGTGAGTTTATGATTTATCTTGTAATATCAATTAAAGTATCATTCCTTGAAGATTTTTTTATAATTGTGTAGCATTTGATATGTTTGCTTTTACAAGTCTGAAGGTTTCTCAAAGTCCAGACCGGTATTCAAATAAAGTTTTTTGCTGTCTCTTTCTCTGTTACTCTCTCCGTCACTCTCCGTTGCTTTCTTACTAAATGCTCACATGCACACAATCTCTCACACACACACACATATATGCACACCTGCACATCTGCATGCACATGTACTGTCAAGCATGCGTATATATTATGAAGACACATGCATACACAGAAATGCATGCACACAGCATGCGCACACACACATACACACGCATACAAATGTGCGCTCACATGCACACACACACACTTACAAATGCACATGTTCCGTTCTTTCTTTCTCTCTCTCTCTCTCTCTCTCTCTCTCTCTCTCTCTCTCTCTCTCTCTCTCTCTCTCTCATTCCTCCCTCTTCCTGTGGCAGACACTCCAATCCCAAGTCAGTGGTGGCGCTGCACCTGTCAGCACTGGTAGAGAGTGGTCTGGCAGCACTACTAACACTGCTGGTGGTGGAGCCATCGTGGAGACTGGAGGTGACGTCCTGCCCAGTGAACCAGCTGTCGGACTGGTACACCATGCTGTACAACCCCAGCCCCAACTATACATCCACCCTGCACTGCACCCAGGAGATTGTCTACCCTCTGTGAGTCTTGGGGTGCTGGGTTGAGTTTAGGTATTTCTACCTACTGTAACTTTTGGAGAGTTGGATTGAGTAAGACACTTCTGCCCAGTGTGAGGCATTGGGTCGAGTTAAGGCATGGTCTGCTCACTGTGAGTCATGGAGTGCCTTGGATGAGGAGTGGTCTGACCAGTGTATTTAAGAGGGATGGTGTGAGTGGAGGGTGTTAGAGATTTGAGTGGCCTACAAGCTTTAAGTGAAATATGTATCCATTAGCTATGATTATAGAGTAGGGAAACTCAATTAGAGTAGTGGGTAGAGATTAACAAACATATTGTTACAGTTCAGACTTTATAAAATTCTATTTTCTATATTGTTTGAAACGTTCACCATGTCGATGTTTTGGCAAGAACAAGCTGAGCTTTGCACTCTGAGACCGGTTTGGACCGGCTGTTTCCAAAATTATCCGTGATGCAACAATGATTTGATTGGTTAAGGATGGTGGTGCATGCGCTGTGTGTAAGTTTTCAGTCGAAAAACGCCGGGAAAAACCTAATCAGTTGACTGAGAATGTCGTCATGAGTAGACGTATTTCGAGCAGCTCCATGTAGAGGTGGAACACGTTAAAGAAATTCTTCAAGTCTTCCCCTGACCATCTGAAAGGTTGTATTAAGAAGAACAGTGTCCTCTACGAATGAAGGTCCAGCTTTGTCGGATTATGACGCTGAGTTTCGTCGCATGGAGAAGTTTCGTCGTTTGGTTCTGAGCGCTCGCTGAAGTGTTCAAACCTGTGTCAGTACGGGTACATATGTGTGTGGGTGTACCCCCACAGGTGTCTATGGCCTTTCTAACCTCTCCTTTCGAGGTCTAGCCTTGAGAGAGAGAGTGTACTTGTGAATGCCCATTTCTGAGTAGACATCGTTTTTGGGCAGAAGTTTTCGTCGGTGGAAAATTCGAGAATCGTCGTCGCCTATCTGCTTGAACTTGTGAGTAACTTTGGGTCAACTTTGGTTTTGGGTCAGTGAAATTAATCCTCTACTTTTCAGTCAGAGAGTAGACTGATAGAATTGATTGACATTTTCATTCATATTGCCTTGAATTTGATTTTACTCATGATTAAGTCTGATTAAAGAAAATCTTTGATGAATAATGTGTCACATCATGCGAGCGTGAGACGAGAGTGAGTGAATTAATTATCCCCCCTCCACTAGTGATACCTGTAGACACTCAAACAGAAAGAATTTGAGAATTGTGTGAGTGAGTGTGGAGGGAGGTGATACATATGTATTGACATAAATAGATAAATGCATGAACAAAAAGATGTACAAAGAGATTATGCTTATATGCTTGTTCACATGCATGCACATGCACATGCATGCATGCATGCACACACACACATACACACACACACACACACACATGAACACAGACACACGTAGACACACAGACACATTTTATGCACATTTCATATAGCATAAAGAACAGCTTGCTGTGATCAAAGAGACAATTTTGCTGCTGCCTATGGGACACACACACACAGATGCACACACAAACATACACACACACACACACACTCATATCTCTATATATATTTTCGCTGTCTGTGTGTGTGTGTGTGTGTGTGTGTGTGTGTGTGTGTGTGTGTGTGTGTTCAGTTTTGACAAGTGTTAAGAAACAGGTGCTGCAGTCAAAGGGGAGACAACTGTACAACCAGTCTATAGGTAAATCACCCCCCACTCCCCACTCCCCACCCCCCACCCCCACACACTTAGAGAGCAGAGAGGGAAATACACCTCATTTTGGTCATGTGTTTTGTGCCTGTGTAGGAGACACATGAGACCATCTTACCAAAAGTTATCATGTCATACTTGTTTTACACCTCAGTCTCCATTCTCGTGACAGATACACCATGGTGATGATCTACTATGCGCTGTCACTGGTGTTTCTGATGCTGCTGCGACCTGTAATCATGTACAAGTGGGGGGAGAAGCGCAGCTCTCGGGCCATGTATGCAGCCCTCTACTTCCTCCCCATTCTCATCGTCACCCAGGCCATCTTTGGCGGACTCATCTGTGAGTGGAGTGCTTGTGGCTGTGTTGTGTGCACAATTTGAGTCCCTGTTTAGTATTCGATGTATAGGTAGGTATACTATCGCATGCCTCCTTTCTCTGTCCCCTGCTGCCATTTCCATACGTGTCCAGCTGTCTGGTAACCCCCAAGTATTCAGTGTATAGTGTTCCATGCATCCGAGTATTCAGTGTATAGTGTCCCATACCTCCGAGTATTCAGTGTATAGTGTCCCATACCTCCGAGTATTCAGTGTATAGTGTCCCTTGCCTCCGAGTATTCAGTGTATAGTGTCCCTTGCCTCCGAGTATTCAGTGTATAGTGTCCCATACCTCAGAGTATTCAGTGTACAGTGTCCCATACCTCCAAATATTCAGTGTAGTGTCCCATACCTCCGAGTATTCAGTGTATAGTGTCCCATGCCTCCGAGTATTCAGTGTATAGTGTCCCATACCTCCGAGTATTCAGTGTATAGTGTCCCATACCTCCGAGTATTCAGTGTATAGTGTCCCATACCTCTGAGTATTCAGTGTATAGTGTCCCATACCTCTGAGTATTCAGTGTATAGTGTCCCTTGCCTCCGAGTATTCAGTGTATAGTGTCCCATACCTCCGAGTATTCAGTGTATAGTGTCCCTTGCCTCTGAGTATTCAGTGTATAGTATTCCATACCTCCAAGTATTTAGTGTATAGTGTCCCATACCTCCGAGTATGCAGTGTATAGTATCCCATACCTCCGAGTATTCAGTGTATAGTGTCCCATACCTCTGAGTATTCAGTGTATAGTGTCCCATACCTCCGAGTATGCAGTGTATAGTATCCCATACCTCTGAGTATTCAGTGTATAGTGTCCCATACCTCTGAGTATTCAGTGTATAGTGTCCCTTGCCTCCATTTTCTGTCCCTTGCTGCCATTCCCACACTGATCCAGCTGTCATTTAAATCCCCAGTTGTTTCCTTTTATGTTTCCTACCTCTAAATCATTGCTGTAAAAAAAGAGAAAAAAATGTTTTTCGTGTGGGTTGTGGGTAAGAATAGACTCATTGCATCTCACTCTGTGATATGTGAATGGGGAATAATGAGAATGTGGTTTGACTTTCTCCTGATCTAATTATCTAACCAGTGCAAGTGCCTTTGTGGTCCAATATCTTATGTAGCCTGCAAAGGCTGATAAGCTGTAAAACTCACTCCACTCGTTCATTTATTCATTCTTTCATTCATTCATTCATCCATTCATTCATTCATTCATTCATTCATTCATTCATTCATTCATTCATTCATTCATTCATTCATTCATTCATTTGTCCATTAGTTAATTTATTTATTTGCTCATTCATTTACTCATCCTGCAAACTGATGAAAAGTTTATGTGTGAAACCACCTGGGTACATTTAACTTTCTGTGAAAAGGCATTGAATGAAATTTTTGTATAGTTTTTATTCAGCAAGAGTTGATTTGATAGAATAAAAGTAAACGTGTGTGTGTGTGTGTGTGTGTGTGTGTGTGTGTGTGTGTGTGTGTGTGTGTGTGTGTGTGTGTGTGTGTGTGTGTGTGTGTGAGAGAGAGAGAGAGAGAGAGAGAGAGAGAGGGAGACGCAGAGAGAGAGAGAGAGTATTCAGATATTCATCCTCTTGTGAAGAGCTTGTGGTGTGAAATTCATGAAGCTTATTCTTTTTTCTATCTTTACAAAATGTTTTGTTTTTGTACTTATCTGTTGTCTTTGCCATTGCCAACAGTGAAAATGAGGTGGAAAATCCACAATCAGGGCCTTTGATGAACAGATTCCTGTTGTTTTTTCCAGACTACGCCTTTCCTTACATCATCATTGTCACGTCTGTGGTCACCAGTGCCATACACATGGCCTCTATAAAGGAGCAGGTAAGGGTTTGAATTGAGTAGTCCTGTGTGGCCGTTACTTTATTCTCTCAGTGTATCCTTGTGAACAGTTCTCATCTGTATGAACATCCTCTGCTTAAGTGTATTTGCAAATGTGCTCTTTACATAATACCACTGAACTTGATGGAAGAGATGTATCCATTTTACCAGGATATTGTAGCGAACTGATTGGAGAAAATATCAGCTGAACACCAGTTAATTTCATCTTATGTGGCTCTTCTTCCCATCTCTTAGGTCCAAATAATTTTCCTTTGTGCTAGGGTGATCATTAGACCCTCACTGCAGCACTGAAGCTCAATGCCTTACATCAGCATACGCCAGAGTGACCCATGAAGTATTCTTGCAAACTCTTATGCATAAGAATATTATTAGCATGAAAAATTAACAAGGGATTCTGATTTGATTCGAGACTGCTGTTGTGTTGGAAATGGCAAAGTTTTAGGTCATCAATACTTAAGGTGCATACCATTGGGTGTAAGAACTATAGAACTCTCATGAAGACTTTGAAGGCCTTCACTGCACAGTATGCAATTTTCTATCTCTTGTGCAGCAGGCCATTGATGGGTCTTTCTTTCTGTCTTTGTTTCTTTTTTCTTTGTTTCTTTCTTTCTGTCTGCCTGTCTGTCTGCTTCTTTCTTTGTTTTCTTTCTTTCTTTTTCTTTCTTTCTTTTTCTTTCTTTCTTTCTTTCTTTCTTTCTTTCTTTCTTTCTTTCTTTCTTTCTTTCTTTCTTTCTTTCTTTCTTTCTTTCTTTCTTTCTTTCTTTCTCTCTTTCTTTCTTTCATCTGCAACTATGCCTTGCTCTACCAGTGCATTACCAATGATATGGTGTTTCCTGCAGACCTTCAAAGACCTGATCATCCAGTGCGCCACCAATCCTCGCAACGCCATCATTCTGGTTGGCCACTGGACCCTGCATGCTTATGGCATCATCTCCATCACCCGACTATCGGAGCCAGGTCTGCATGCTCCTCTCATCGCCCTGGTGCCCTTCCCTGCTATCTTCTACATCCTGACCGTCAGATTCTCTGACCCCGACAACCTGGACAGGGTGTGAGAAGCGTGATCAATGTCTTCCTGAATGGTTTTCAACTTGTGGACAGTACGAACTAGTGTTTTAAGAAGAGGATGTCATCATGGTGGATCAAGGTCAACATTTTGGTGCCTGGTGATGCCTAGCTTGAGCTTCCTGGGTGCCAAAGTTTGGTTTCCTGTGTGTTTCCTTACAGAGTTGAAATCCTACGGGGGATCTATTGACAGAAAAAAAATCTGACCTCATGCGGGGACTAAACCTGCTACCTTTTGGTGCAACCGTTCTTTCCAAGTATGGAATGATTTTTTTATGGTGTTACCATTGCTGTTCAGTCAGGATTTGAGGTCCCTGTGCATCTCATCAGTAGTCCAGACCTGCCAAGTCCTACGCTTTAGGCGTAGCATGCTACGCTTTCGACATGCTTGCTACGCTGCTACGCTCGTCCGTAAAAACTACGCTTTGCCCGCGTGCTGGAACTTTTGACCGTGATGGAGAATCCCCCCCCCGCTTTCACGCCGCCGGTTCAGCTTACCGCACCGCCTTCACAGCCTTATCTCTTCCCCCCCCCCCCCCGCTTTCACGCCGCCGGTTCAGCTTATCGCGCCGCCTTCACAGCCTCATCTCCCCCCCCCCCAACCTCCGCTACGCCTATTTCTTCAATGCTACTCCAAATAGCTCTGGATGCTACTCCTTGGCATGATGGTGGGTTGGCAGGTCTGGTAGTCATATTGATGTAGCAATCCTCAAGTCAGGGTGCTGTTTTACTGAACTGGCAACCAATGATCATCATGTCATAAAGAATGTATGGTGATGACTCTATATGTATGGACTGCGTGCTTCTTGACCCAAACAACTTAACACTGTGCGGCATGCTGTATATGTGTGATTGTATGAACGTCATCCTCAGACATTTTGGACAGAGCTTGGATTTCGTGTGGCACACTGTGTATGTGTGATTGTATGGATGCCATGCTTGATCATGAAGAACACAGTGGGTAATGCTGTGTATGTGTGATTGTATGGATGTCACCATTGATCAGTTTGGGCAGAGTGCAAGGTGACAGCATGCCCAATTTCTGTGCTTCTTGAACAGGCAATACTCATTGAGTGTAGAGGGCATGTCTGTCAAAACAAATTTGGCTCTTGTGTATAGCTGTGTGACTTGTGGGCTGAGCTAGTGTAAAGAGGGTTTAAAGCACAAGTGTGTATGAGAATGCATAGGTTTGAGTGCATGAAAACTGTGGATGAAGCATGAGGTCATGGATATCAATGGGTGTGCTTATTTACATAAGTTTGTGAGAGAGAGAGAGAGAGAGAGAGAGAGAGAGAGAGAGAGAGAGAGAGAGAGAGAGAGAGAGAGAGAACTGAACTGAACTGAACTGAACTTTAACTTTATTTTAAAGGCCATCAGCCCATTTCAAATACATTCGTGAACATTTCATAGCATTCTATGATTATTACATGACAATGTGCTACACTATCCTTGCAATTGTGAGGCACATTATCATAACACACTGCCATTACAATTGTCTTCATAAGACATTCACAGTTGTGCATCAACTTGCACAAACTCTCTGACCAGGTTGGTAGCATACATTATTAAGGCCTTACTGTAGTAAGACTACAAACAGCATGAGAGAACTGTAGTAAGACTACAGAGAGAGGGAGAGAGAATAGAGACAGAGGGAAACATAGAGAGAGAGACAAAGAGAGAGAGGGGGGGAGACAGAGGGAGACACAGAGAGAGAGAGAGACAGAGTTCAGTGCTGGTCAGTCCTTGTGCTGTTCACACAGTTTAATTTCACAATGATCATTCCCAGGTCCCAAACTACACGGGCTGCCTGCTGAGAAAATTCTTTCTGTGTACTCGTACACCTCGCTATGAGGGGTGGAGTTCATGTAAATGAATGCATGAAAAGCTATAGTTCTGGCACTTCATTGCATAGAAACCCAAGCAATTTTGTGATTTGAACTTAAAGAGGTGTTTGCATGTGGAGGTCATCATTCAAATTCTGGGCCTCTGGGACGACAACATTCACAACAGTAAGGTTTTTGGTTCTCCGAGTGGAGAACTAGACCAAAAGTATGGTCACAAGTATGCTGTGTTTCTGTGAGTGCAATGATCTGTTTGTATGTATTTATGTATGTATGTATGTATTTATGTATGCATCTATGTCAGAGCTACTGGAGAAAGTTCCAAAAGCCCAGCAGCCAGGGGTTCCAGCTGATTATAGAGGATCCAAGCAGCTCTGGCTATATGTTTCTCTGGCATGCAATGTCCATTTGTAGTGTCACTCCTACAGCTATGATCAAAGTGTGTAATACTCATTTCAGCAGAAGTGTTGAAGGATGTGGATTCCTGATTAACTCTGTAGAGTTGTTCCTGTACAGTGCTGCCACAGAGGAGAATGATCTCCAGTCATGCTTCTTCAATTTCATGCGAGGGATTTTGAGGCCAGGGATAAAAATACCAGTGTACCCCCAGTTGTGTCAATCTCTTATCCTGTGTTTCACTGAATCTGAAGTGTATTTACTTTCCCCATGCTCAGTTTATATGGTATCATGACTCGCTAGGGATTTTGAGGCCAGGGATAAAAATACCAGTGTACCCCCAGTTGTGTCATTCTCTTATCCTGTGTTTCACTGAATCTGAAGTGTATTTACTTTCCCCATGCTCAGTTTATATGGTATCATGACTCGCTTGCTTCATATTTCATTTCATTATGTGTAAAAATAGAGGTCCCCCCCCCCCCCCCCCTCCTCCCTACTTCGTTTAATCATGGTACTTCCTCATCCTCAACTAATTCCAACACCATGCAAGAGCAGTGTGTTCATAGGTGATACTGCCCACTTGAAAGAGCAGGATTGCATGTAAATTCTCTCAGTCATGTAAGTTATCTAGGAAAGATCAAATGTCCACAGTTCATCATACTTGTTCTTCTTGTTTGTATGTTGGCATAAAATAGGACCATTCAGTCCTCCCCGGCTAGGGGGACACAGCAGGTGTGAGGCTGCACAGATACATGGTGAGGCTGCAAAGATACATGGTGAGGCTGACCTTTACAGGAAAAGCACTAGGGCAGTGAGGGCAGGAAATGCAGGTTGACTAGTGACGGCTCTGGGTGGATGGCTCTGGCTTTCCTAGCCTGCCATTGTCGCCCATCTGCACTGTGGCAGTCCTCTTGGTCTGGCATGTCACAGAGCCTGAAGGATGGAAATTGCCAACTGGCTTTGTTCAGAGCAGTCTCCTCCCATGTGTTAGGTGTCCTGCTTGTACCACGTAGCTGGGGCTCATCTCCTTGATGCCTTTCACCTGACAGGGTGCCACAGTTAGCAACAGCTGCATGGATCCAGTCACTGTGGCCCTGGGCAAAATACTCCACTCCCACTGCCTTTCCATCCTTGTTGGAACTCCAGTAGTCCAAGAGCTTGCCAGCCGTCACTTGCAGCTAGTGACGAGCGTTTGAAGTTGTGCCAGTCCTGAAGTTGCATCCTCGGGCAAGGTGCTTAACTTGCCTTGTCCCACCCCACCCCACCCAGGAAAAAAAGCGGGAACCTGTGAGGGCACTTGGCGCACACCTCGGTGCGATGAAGGCTTGCATGCAGCTGTAAGCTAGCTCTGGGTAGGAATACTCTCCAGGGAGTGGAGATGGTGCTGGTGCCTGCACTGCCCTATCTGTCTGTTGTCATGTTTGTCTTCAGGCCCAAGTGAAGGACTGGTCACATGGCCCAAGTGAAGGACTGGTCACATGGCCCAAGTGAAGGACTGGTCAAATGGCCCAAGTGAAGGACTGGTCACATGGCCCAAGTGAAGGACTGGTCAAATGGCCCAAGTGAAGGACTGGTCACATGGCCCAATGATCAGGGAAATGTAGAGAGGTTTGAGGCCCAGATTTGTGTTTTTTATTATATTATACAAAAGTTCATTAATCATGCATATGCCAGAAAAAAACTGAAATAAAAACTAGCATGTTCATAAAGGAAATCTTGTTCACAGTGATGGAAAGCTAAGGAAAATGTATAGTATATGAATTTGTGCACTGTTGATTTTACTCGGTATTTCCTCGAAAAGTGTTTTTCCTACTGCACAGTCACAACGAGTAATAGGTCACTGTGTTAATATCCTCACCTCATGCCACATCAGTGGACAGCAGGTGACCAGCTCTCAGACCATCTAGTTTGAGGCGTCTTTTGTACTGGAAGGGGAAGGCCCTTCTGCATAGTCAGTCATAGGCGCGGCAACGCTGCTTGTGTAGTCTCCTTGGCCCCTGGCTGAGCTACTGGAGAAGGCCCCTGGCTGAGCTACTGGAGAAGGCCCCTGGCTGAGCTACTGGAGAAGGCCCCTGGCTGAGCTACTGGAGAAGGCCCCTGGCTGAGCTACTGGAGAAGGCCCCTGGCTGAGCTACTGGAGAAGGCCCCTGGCTGAGCTACTGGAGAAGGCCCCTGGCTGAGCTACTGGAGAAGGCCCCTGGCTGAGCTACTGGAGAAGGCCCCTGGCCGAGCTACTGGAGAAGGCCCCTGGCTGAGCTACTGGAGAAGGCCCCTGGCTGAGCTACTGGAGAAGGCCCCTGGCTGAGCTACTGGAGCAGGCCCCAAATGCCTGACAGGCAGGGGCTCCTGCTGATGGGTTTGGTTTGATTTGACGTGGCTTCCCAGCCTGTCAGCCTCCACAGGCTACTTGAGGCTTCAGCCGATGGGTGTTGGGATGGAAGCTGCCATGTTGTACTGCAACCTCACCCCATGTTGCTGGGGTGCGTTGCATAGACATGAGGAAAGCCAAGACCTTGCAAGGAATAGGCCGGTGTCAACATGTGCCAACATAAGAAAGCAGATGTTAAGGCAATGAAATGATGACACTGACAGGCCAATGCATCATGAGACTTCCTGAAATGTGGCCCCGAATATGCTGCTGCTCTGCTGTAAAGTCTTGCAGTGCAGATCTACAGTTACAGCCTGTAACTCTGGTTGGAGATGGCAAAGATATTGTCCAGTGTGGATGGCCTGTGTCGAGCTTGCTCGTGGGTGTTGCTTGCAACCTTTGTCATCGCGTCTCGTTGTTTTGTTCATTCCCAACGCAGTATTCATCCCTATCAGATTGGTTTTCATACTGTGCAAATGATGCATTAAAAATGAATGGAATTTTTATCTGAATCCATAGATGTGTGTGCGTGCATGAGGGAGAGGGAGGGGGGGGGGGGGGGGGGAGGGGGAAGACCCAGACTGTTTTCAATATCATTGTGCATATGTATTTCCAGTTATATGTTAGTGCTCTGAAAAGTGAATATTGGACACAATAAAACAATGAACAACCACAATAAATTTTGCAAAATTTATTGAGATAAATTTCATAGCATTGGATGAAGAATTGAATGACAGATTGAAAACTTGGGGTGTGCTCAATATTCAGAGAATACTTAACATTCAGACATGAAGAAAACTTTAGACAAGTTGCTTGAACTTTCATGTGGTGAACTACCTAGTTGTATGTCAGGTAAACCTCTGATAATTTGCAAAAATATACAAGGATTCAATAATATACACAGCCATTATTCAAACTCTAGATAAGACAGGTAACAAAAGAATATGTAAACCATCAACGAAATCATCTGTTCTCCAGCAAGTGCGCCACATGATTGTTTAGCACTCAACAGCTGCTCATCACTCCATACGATATATTATTGAACTAAGCTCAAAATAAAGCACAAATAGTTGTATATGAACAACTCAACAAACAATATAATAAAGAGATCCTTTTGTTCTAGGAGAGTTGGCAACAAAGCTTTTGACTGAGATACATGCTGCGGTAGGTAGGTAGGTAGGGGCAAGGCAGGAATTAGAAAACACACGGTCACCATGATGCCTCTACACCTGGGCTGCCCATTCTCTGCCTCTGCTTGCTGCCTGCAGTTCAAGACGTGTTGGAGTCCGTGCCCATCCAACCACAGCCCCACTACAAATCCTCAGCAGCTCCAGCATGTGCTCAGCACAGCACAGCTCAGCTTGGCATGGCACGGCACGGCACAGCTCCTCCCAGTGCCCACTCCCCCATCATATCACCAAAGCTATCACTCCTGCAAAACTCCAACCACAGGGTCTATTCAGTTTATTATGACACTGCTCTCCATCTCTTGCTGCATCATCCATTCAATCCACTTCACTGATCTTAACCAAGTCTGCATTAAATATGAATTAATAATTTGGCCCAATTTATCGCCAGCCGAGTGTTGTACACAATATCAGAAATCCATTGTTCTGTGGTAATTTACAATGGACTCATGGAAGGATCAGTGTTGAAATTCATTCTTTGACAGAGAAAAGAACACTTCAGGTTATCATTTATAAATATCAGCAATTCATTTTGTGATTTGCCATTAAAGTATGATTTAAAAAATAAATAAATAAAAAATCCAGCCAAGTCTAACTTGGAGACATAGTGACCAATCTTCAATCATCGACCATCTCAGCACATTACATGGGGAGAGAGCGAGTCGACATACTGAAACTCAGTTACTGTCCTTTCTCAGCACTGATGAGGTGCAGCCTTCTGAACACATCTATCTGCAGCGCAGAATGTCAACCAATACATGAGCCCTTCCACCTTACGTCAATATATGTATTATGCATCTCATTCATTTGCCCAAAGGAAAAGTAAAATCAAGTGGTAAATTTCTGTCAAACATACAAAACAAGAAATGCAAAACAAATTCTTACATCTAAAACACAAGAATGCATAAAAATTCAACACTTTCCCTGCTAAAGTGCAGAGAGGCATCTAAACGTGTTTATGCAATGTGAAGTGTCCGCACCATCACCCTTCCCCTTGAACACCGTCTCTGGTTCTACCCTGCTCCAACACCACCAGGTAAAATGCAATAAGTACATGGCTACTGAGACACTTGGCAGAGAACAGAAAGACCTAACCCCTGCTACCAATCTTTACTCATGCCCAGGGTACAACAACATATCTCCATTGAAGTACTTACTAGTGGAATGATAGTTGTTCACAAGACACAACCTCAAACCAGTGAGGCCATCGGTCAGGAAAATGAGAGCTGGGAAGCCTCCATACCATCCCATATCCCTGGCTACTGAAACCCAGGTCACACAACTCAGAAAAGGCGAGAGACCCCCGAACAGATCTGACACATCAAAGGAGAACCAAAAAAAGGAAGGGTGTTAATACCACACGCCCACAGCACAGGAGAAAAGAAGTGGAATTAACAAGAGCATTTGTCAAGGAGAGAGTGGATGATCAACATGGAAGTGGTAGAGTACGGAGGGAGGGCCATCGCCTGCGACGAGAAACGACTCTACATTGAGCATATCCAGGGATGGCTTTCCAAGATTTCTGCCTCATCTGGCTGGCTTCTTTTCAGTTTGTTTGCAGGCATCACAGTTGACAATTTGCAATGACATAGATTTGTTCTCCAAGATGTAAATAAACTTTGATAAGATTTTGCCATGGGATTTTCTGCAACGGTTAAAAAAAAAGGTATCATACTTATGCCCATCCATCTCCACCAAATGGAGTGTGGCGATAGAAAAGATGAAAAAGTGTTATTCTAAATGGGTTCACATGAACACGGATAAACAATTAATATCAATTTCATCAACAGCAGCAGTTGCAGGAACATGCATGCCAAAACAACATCTATATTAAAAAGAGTGTATGTGTGTGTGGAGATGATACTTATAAATAAAGGAATTGCATACATATACATACATATAGATATATATATTTAGCAACACACTCAGTGTGGGGAATTATGTTAACAGTCTGGCGCATACATAGGACACCAATACACTCCTGTAAGTAGGTCCAACTTGGAGAGGTGCTAGTGGTGAATACAGTGGGGAAAGAGGGAAAAAAAGATTGAGCATGCATCAAAAGAGGGGACAAGAAATGGTCACAGTGCAAAGAGAGGAACACCCAGTAGAAATGCTTGCAGAATATTGGCTATCTTTCTCAAAGAGTCATATTCTTCATTGGAGAAAAAAAAGGGGAAAAAGGTGAGGATGCAAGCAAAACCATCCCGAGAGTGTTGGAAAATGGATAATTAGTTGGAAGGACCAGGTGCATTCACAACTTGCATGACTGAGAAAATCTGATGAGGAAAAGAATGGACTGTTGTTGTATGACTCAGTACACATAATCAAAACTCAACAGAAGACTCATTAGCCAATCAAATCAGTTGCACCACCAACCACTCCTGATGAATACACATTTCCATTCTGTCAGAGAGCAGAGAGGACCTCAATAACACTTTGTTTCAAAGAAAAAATTCTTTAAAGTTGTGCTGCTTCTACAATTCCTCCTTACTCTTAAGTTTCTTTCTTCAAGACGTGGATTCAATTCATGAAGGTGGATCTCACTTCTACCAATGTCAAGACTGCCTCTATGTTGGAACCCAAATCCAACTTTTCAGCACAACTACAAGCACACACTGGTCTCCAAGACTGAAACTGGTATCACGGAAATAGTTCCAAAGCAAGGTCTTGCCGCAGAGCGATGGATGGACAAATTGTGCGTGAGGAGCTGCAGCAACCTCAGACTTGCATCTCTGGGCTGCACTAGGATCTGCACTGAGCAGGGCAGTCACAGCAGCAGCAAGTGCAAACTACAGGGGAACCTCCGTGCTGCATCAGTAAGGCTTGACTGTGGCGCTGCCCCATCTCAGTTCCTTGCTTCGTCCACTGAGAGCCGCCTTGCTCCTCATCCAAGTCAGAGGTTACAAGAAGGTTTGGAACACAGGACTGGACAAGATGACCGTGCTGGAATATCAACTCTTCAAATGCAGTGAATCGCTGAGACTGGAGTTGGAGGGAGTCGACACCACTTCCAGAATATGGTACAATGCTGTAAATGCCCCTTGACACCCCAAGGGTCACAGTACAAAAATGGGCATGCTAAAAAGCGGAATCTTGCAAGATCACATCTGTGTACTTCCCATGTCAGTCCCCCACAATTTATCTCCTCTACAACACAAAGTTTTCATCAAAGTATAAAAAACTCTGGAAGATCCCTTGTTTTCATTTATTTTTCATTGCTCTCAGGGGGATGTGGAAAAAAAGAGAAAAAAGAGCTAAAGACTATTCGATGCTATGCAATAACAATGTGACCCTGCCTCGTCTCTACAGGTGGGATTCTACCAGATTGTCAAATGCAAGTTGTGAATTTGAGACACGTGCCAAGAACACTGACTATGCCAACAAGGAACCTTGAACAGAGGTCCACACAACCCATACTCCTGCCACAGGACCTTGGTCTGAGAAATAGCACTACAGAGAGATTGACACTCACTACAGAGAGGTTGACATGCACCACGGAAAGGCTGTTACACACTACAGAAAGGCTGTGTCACACACTACCAGAGGCCGATGCACACTACGGAAAGGCTGACACTCACTATGGAAAGGCTGACGCACTACGGAAAGGTTGACGCGCTATGGAAAGGTTGACGCACACAATGTAAAGGTTGACGCGCACTACGGAAAGGCTGACGCACTATGGAAAGGTTGACGCACACTACGGAAAGGCTGACGCACTATGGAAAGGCTGACACTCACTATGGAAAGGCTGACGCACTACGGAAAGGCTGACGCACTACGGAAAGGCTGACACGCACTACGGAAAGGCTGACACGCACTACGGAAAGACTGAAACACTACGGAAAGGCTGATGCACTATGGAAAGGCTGACACGCACTACGGAAAGGCTGATACACTACGGAAAAGCTGACGCACTACGGAAAGGCTGACGCACTACGGAAAGGTTGGTGCGCACTACGGAAAGGCTGACGCACTACGGAAAGGCTGACGCGCTACAGAAAGGCTGACGCACTACGGAAAGGCTGACGCACTACGGAAAGGCTGACGCACTACGGAAAGGCTGACACACTATGGAAAGGCTGACACGCTATGAAACGGCTGATGCACTATGGAAAGGCTGACGCACTATGGAAAGGTTGACGTGCTATGGAAAGGTTGACGCACACTACGGAAAGGCTGACGCACTATGGAAAGGCTGACACATTATGGAAAGGTTGACGCGCTATGGAAAGGTTGACGCACACTACGGAAAGGCTGACACACTATGGAAAGGCTGACGCGCTATGGAAAGGCTGACACACTATGGAAAGGTTGACGCGCTATGGAAAGGTTGACGCGCTATGGAAAGGTTGATGCGCACTACGGAAAGGTTGACGCGCACTACGGAAAGGCTGACACACTATGGAAAGGTTGACGCGCACTACAGAGAAGCCGACACACACACACTACGGAGAGGCTGATGCGCACTATGGAAAGGCTGACACGCACTACAGAGAGACTGACACGCACTACGGAAAGGCTGACGCGCACTACAGAGAGGCTGACACGCACTATGGAAAGGCTGACACACTACGGAGAAGATGAAAGGCTGACACGCACTACAGAGAGACTGACACGCACTACGGAAAGGCTGACGCGCACTACAGAGAGGCTGACGCGCACTACAGAGAGACTGGTGTGCACTTTGGAAAGGCTGACATGCACTACGGAAAGGCTGACATGCACAACCGAACACAAGTTGGTCTGGGGAAACACACAATGTGGGAAGGGGGGGGATAGGGTGGAGGTGAGAGGTTAGGTGGCAGAAGAGGGAGGTCTTTTTGGTGAGTGGGGGTGGATGGGAGGTGGAAGGAGGGTCATGTCTGCAGGGGAAGAAGCCATATACATGGAGCAAATGACAATTATATCTTTATTTCAAGCTGATACAGAGCTGGATTAGAAAAGAAAGAGAAAGGGAAAAAAGTTCAAGGTAAACTGAGCAAGGATATTTCTGCTCTTTGGAAGAGTTTCTGGGCCTCCCAATTCCTGTGGATTTTCCTTTTCTTTTCTTCTTCCCCCCCCCCCCCCCCCCCTCCCCCCCCCCCCCTTTTTGTCAAGCTGAATGAAGTCCGTCAATCAATCAATCAATCAGTCAGCCAATCAATCAATAAACCTAGATGTCTCCTTACTGGCAAGAATAACTTTTCCTCAGAAACTGCTTGCTCCTAACTTCAGGTCTTCTACATTTCCTCTTCACAGCTCATCTTTGCAAACAAGCATGCACCGAGTGCCTTCCAAAATTTCATAACCATCTGCAATTATTGTTCGCATTTTGTCACCTATGCCACACAGTTTTCACACAAGTATGCCTTATGATTTCATCCACAGGGACAGAACTCATTATGGACAAAAAATTATGCAAACGAATATACATAACTGGTAGTATGTGATAGTCATACTATCAGCAGATGACGGCTACCAAAACAAAGATGGTCAAGACAAGAGAGCAAGAAAAAAGTGTAAGTACATACCTATGACTAGCAAAAGGTCAGACTAGGTCCTGTGACAAGAAACTACATGCAAACTTCTCTAGCAACTCACAGTTGTTTGTCCAAGAGGCAACTCAAAGTCATTAACACCTACGGATGCAGTCACCATGTGACAGCTTTCCAAATAATCACAACGAATTGACAAAAACAAAAACAAAAAAGGAAGAAAAAAAGCAATTGCCACTGAATGGCAACAACTACGAACTCAACTCCAAGTGAACATGTTCGCTCTCGCACACAAGGAACATCAAGAGTCATGCAAAATTGGGACACAGACACATAAGGAGATGGAACAGAAAGCACAGACTTGGGAATCAACCGTCAAAAATGGAGACAACCATAACACAGTGTGACATGTGAAAGACCAGAACGTGGCAGAGCGCAAGATTAGGAGGCCAGTTATGTCATGGAAAACAGTCTTCGTAGCATGTCATTGGATAAAATATTTAACAAAACTCGGCCCTATACATCCACCACCATCTTCTTGTGAACGTCCATAGTGCCCACCACCTGCAAGAGACAAGAGTTTTGTCAGCAGCAGTTGCTACATGAAGTCAAAACTTCACAAAATGGCTTGCAAGGGATTACATTCTCCTCATTCAAGTTCTTGGGAATCATTAAAATATAACATGGTGCCAATACCAATTCAAATCAATCATGCACTGGTATGATCCAAACACAAATTGCAAAGTGTCCCATTCAAATCACTTTAAATTCCAAATCAATGAAAGTTTCTCTGATCAGATAGACAACGATCATCATGCCAATATAGCACATTCAAACCTTACTCCTGTCAAGTCTTGAAAACAGCAGAGCTTTTCAAATCATTTGAATGCTTCAGTTCAAAGAGGTTTACCCATGAATCAGTCATTCACAACACACTCACAAGCGGAAGAATCCATAGTGAAAAAGCTGTTACTTACAGAACAAAACTCCTCAAAGGAGATCTTTCCATCGCCGTCCGTGTCTGCGTGGATTATTGTCTTGTCCACTATCTGCTGCAGCTGTGTGTCCTTGAGGTTGTTGCCCACCATCATCTTTAGCACTTGGAAGAGCTCCCCATTGGAGATGTAGCCGTCCTTGTCCATGTCGTAGATCTTGAAGGCGACTGCAAACAGAGCACAGGTTTTACTGCTGCACATGCTGTCTGACAGCTATTCTTGTTGATGGTACACTTACTTGTACATGTTCTTGCCCATCCTTCAGTGGACCTACAACTGAACTATTTGACAGATGTACATGACTAGTGTCGCATTAACAAGCACGCACAGAGAGAGAGAGAGAGAGAGAGAGAGAGAGAGAGAGAGAGAGAGAGAGAGAGAGAGAGAGAGAGAGAGAGAGAGAGAGAGAGAGAGAGAGTGCATGCATGTGTGCACATGTGTGACTTTTTCTGTACACGTGCTCATGTATAATGCATGCATACTTGTGAGTGTAAGTGTGTGAGTGTTTGTGTGTGTATGTGTAAGTGTGTGTATGTGTAAGCGTGTGTGTGTGTGTATGTGTAAGTGTGTGTGTGTGTGTGTGTGTGTAAGTGTGTGTGTGTGTGTGTATGTGTAAGGTGTGTGTGTGTGTGTATGTGTCCATGCATGAGTGCATGACAAGTGTGTGCATGTCTGTGAGACTTGCATCACTCCACAATACTTACACCTCAGCTTGGACTCCTTGTCGCCCTTGACGCTGAACTGTGAAATTCCTTCGATGAATTCTGAAACACAGGACCACCAGTGACTTGTCAAACCCTGCAATGCAGAGCTGTTGGGGCAAAATTCAAACAAATTCTTCTGCAGTTCTAGCAAGCACTGATGATGCCATGTTTTCCACCCAATATTTCCCCACCTTCTAGTTCTAAGATATATTAAAAAGTTTTCAATCATATTACATTCTTCCATGCTAAATTTGAGAGCACCGGTAAAAATATTAACACCACCACCATCAAGAACAACAATTCTCTGTGGAGGCCAATGGCCAAATGGAAACAGTATCTTTCCTGATTGATTACTGAGAGAAAAAACAACAGGAACACTACTAGATGTTTCATGTCCTATATCGACACTCTCTGCCCTAAACTGCCATCCTCACACTAGACAGCAGTGGTGTGAACTCCTTGCAATTTCTTCCTCAGTGCTTAGTGGAACTGCATTTTGCCAGCATGTGATGGTTTTGTGACAAAACTGACACACACGTCACTTGATAGCAACACTTGAAATTGTGAGTTCAAGGAGGATAGATGGGTGAATGGATGATATTTTATGACCTATCACCTTTTGTGGGCTATATTACGTATGTAACTTGTAAGGCCAACAATTACAAAAGATCATTTGAGCTGGCTAGAATCAAAGCAAGTCATACTTTTCCTAGTTATTCACCTCTTGCAAAACGTGTCAGTAGACATGGCGGGTCAATTCTTACCCCCAACCCACAGGGGGATGAGTTCAAAGGGGGAAACCACAGACTCCTTGCTGCTGGCCAGGGGCAGTGTGGGAATCACAGTAGGGGACGGAGTGTGGCATTGTGCAACTTGTGAATCAGGAAAGCTGTCTCACTCACCTTTGAAATCTACTTCTCCGTTTCCATCTGTGTCAAATATGTCTATGACTCGTTGCACCAGTGGATTCTGTTGTAACTCTGGTAATGACATGAACTCGTCCACGCTGAGAGAGCCAGAATTGTCCAGATCCAACTTCCTGAAGCGCTTGCCCAGTCGCTTGATCTCGTCTGCATCAACTGCAAACACACGCACAAAGGCCACTCAACATCAACATTTTGTTGTGGGTAAGTTGGAACGGAAGGGAAGTTCCTGTAAATACACTTATTGTTTTTGCTTTGGCATGTCGTAGTCATTGAACCAAAGCTAATGCAGTCATAGAGTGCATCGTAGATGTTCACCAAGTATCATTCATGCACAGACAGAATTACATGCATGGACAGATTTTACAATACATTTTGTTGTGGACAATGATCTGAATAATGGTGATGACATGAAGTTTTTATTCAGCAGAATTTAAAAAAAAATTCTTTCTGTACCCTTGCCTTTCAAAATAAAAAGGATCAATAAACATATACAGTACATATCTAAATTGTGGAGTCAATATGAGGCAATTTGGCAATATTTTACACTGTACAGTCATGTACAAGCTGTTCAATCCATGACAGAAATGACAATGAAATTTGCATGCTTTAGTTCATAGTTCTGGTAACCATGTTTCATCCTCTTACTATTCTAAGGCATCAAATCCTACAGCATATGTAAATTCATCACAGGAATGTCAATTGATACTTCATATCATTTTGGGATTGTGTGCAGATGATTATAATTATAGTCAACCGCATTTGATACATGTTGAATTTATTCATATGAATACCTAACACATGCAAAGAAATACATCTCTCTTTCACAATCCAGGATCTTGCTCTCATTCTCATTCTAACTCAGCTGCCTACACTAGTTTTAAGTTTTGCATGATTGTTTGTTTCCACTCATATTTACTGGTCTCTCTGAGACTGAGTCTCTGGTCTCATTCTGAGGCACACAGCTCAGATCTAAACATCCAAGCATAGGGCAGCCTTTGCTGCTACAAAACTGGAGGTGCTCTGGAAAAGGGCGCATGTAGTGATGCAAACACAACCTTCCACACATTGTGGCATGGGAAATAAGGGAACATGACAGTGGCAGAAAAGAAAATTGCAATTGGACACTTTGCCTTGGGGAACAAGGAAAAAACTATCTAGACTGATTTTCGTACCCATTGTGAGAGAGAGATGACGGGGAAGGGAGTAATGACAAGGCAGGCAATCAAACCTATCCTTCCTTGCTGTGCAATCACAACCCTTTCAATCTCATGCACACAAAAAACAAACCAACAAACTTGCCCTAACATTTGTCATGGCTAGACTGCATGGCATGGACAGATGCACACACACACACACACACACACACACACACACACACACACACACACACACACACACACACACTCACACACACACACAATGTATGTGCATGCATGCAAATTGAGAGAAAAATAGGCATGTAAAGCAGAAAATACTTACAGGTGGAGCAGAGCTCCATAGGCAGGCTGGTGTCATTTCCCTGCAAAGAGACGCACACCACGCCTTCAGTAAAAGGGCATACAGCGAGATTAAAAGAGACACACACCATCATCAGTATAAGAGCATGAAGACACAAGCAAAGAGACACATACCACTACTTCAGTACAACTACAAGGGCATATTACTGATAGTGATATAGACCGAAAACACACCACATTTTGCGACACTGACTGCACTTTAGCCCTTGTAGTGCCATGATAATCCCCCAAAAATGCACTGGCATTGATGGAAGACTGGATCTGATGTGTGCTGTGCTCTCATTGGTTGATAGAAATAGGCTCTAACCAATAGAGAGAGCTTTGTGAAAGTTAAACACACAGAGCAGGACCCCAGAGGCCGAAAATTCCACTGTGGCACTCCAACATCACTGTCCCAATTTTCAGACTGTGGCACTCGAAGGGTTGACAATTCTGTAAAATGAGCATAGTTGAACTCAACAAATTTCTATGGTTTAAAAAAAAAAAAATTCTCCACAGTTCATTTCAACTTCAAGGCATTAATATATATACATGTACACTATTTCCACACTCAAATATGTACAGTATGAAACATCATTATGGTAAAGACATGAAAATCTACCCCAGGAAAGATGGAACAGTAAACCAAACGTTATGATTAATATGTAAATCATAATAGGCAGGTTTACAATACATAGATTGAGGGATGGATGAAGTTTCATGGCCTATCAGCCCAGGAGCCCCATTGTGTCCTGAAAAATTGGCCCTGCTCATGAGGGATTTGGGAAGGGAAATGGGGTTGACTTGAGGGCCTGTATATCTTCACTCTTAAACAAAGTCCTGTCAGTCATTCATGTTTCGTTCCCAAGTCCTGTAAGGATTGTGCAATTTGTAGAAAAAAATCAGTCAATAAACAGCCACGTGGGGTGGGCAGCTATGGTCAGTACAGGATTGAGCAGGGTGGGTGGTAGTAGGCACTACAGGAAAGAGTTAACAGATTCTAACTATCTAAGCTTTTTTCATATATCTTATTTTTTTAATGCTTATTATCTGAGCCTCACAGGAAAGGTGAGTATTTTCTTTGCGAGAGAAATATGTTGTCATGAAGAAGAAAACAAAACTTGTCTGTGGAAAAAAAAAATTGTCCACCATGACCTTCCTGAATGAGGTAGTGCATCCTAGACCATACTTTATGGATCAGCATGGAGTATGGCCAAAGGGGAGACAATTCAGACTGTTTTTTCCTCTCTTACTTGCATTCAGATTTAGGATACATGTACCTGTGCTGTAGATAAGATGTCAGAAAGACTAGAGAAGGGAATTGGGGTAGAGGGCCAGCTTGTTTTCATAAATTCTGAGCCATTCTAGCAATGTAAGTATTTTATGCTCATTATCTGAGCCTCACAGGAAAGATTATTATTTTCTATTTGAGAGAATTATGTTATCAAGTGGAAGAAAAGAAAACTTATCTTACAGAAACAAGTTCTTATTTTCAAATTCTATTTAAGGTATCTATTTTATTTCACAAGGTCGCCTCCCTAATGTGGATGAAATCATCCGAGTTGGCTAGGAGTAGAATACAAAAGTCATGTAACATTAATTTCCCTGGTCACAAAACATGTAGGGAGATGTGGTGGGTCAATTCTTACTCCCAAACCACAGGAGGAACAAAGTATACAGATCAAATTTATCCCTCCAGGTTTACTGGAGGTCCTACAGACTTTATCTGTCTGTCTGTGTGTCTGTCCCGACTTAACGGCTGATATCTCAAGAACTACTGGACGGATTTCCTTGACATTTTGCACACTTACTGGAAGTTAGGTCCGATTGAATGTATCAAATTTTCAGAATCGAGGTTTGAAGAGAAAGTGGTTTTTTAAGGTTGTAAACTTGAAAGCACCTCCCTAAAGTGTCAATTGACGGAATGGCGAAATGCAAAATGAGTGATGTGATCAATAACGTGACGTAATTTTATCTGTATGTCTGCCTGTCAGTCCCGACTTAACGGCTGATATCTCAAAAACTGCTGGATGGATTTCCTTAACATTTTGCACACTTACTGGAAGTTAGGTCTGATTGAATGTATCAAATTTTCAGAATCCAGGTTTAAAAAGAAAATTATTTTTTTATGTAGGTCGTAAACTCGAGAGGTTGTGGGTTCGAACCCGACCTGATTTTTTTTGTTTTTGTGTGTGTGTGTGTTTCCCCCCCCCCCTCTTTTCTCGAGAGGTTGCAGGTTCGAAGCCGATCTTTAAAAAAAAAAATATGCCAAAACCTGGAAGTTCAGCGCCAGCGGTTTTTATTACCCCTTGGCAATCTGATCAGGCATGGAGCCTGAAATGGGGCCAACAGGGTGAACAGCACTCCACCCTCCCAATGCAAAGTCACGTTTGCAGACAATAGGCAGATTCAGATCTAACACAAGGTCCATCTAGCCTAGCCTTGCAGCAAGTTGGTTCACTCCTAGAATGTGAATGCAGCTGAGGCAAGGAAAGTGATCACTGTACCCATGTTGGATGAAGTTTCCATGGACTTAATGTTGGTGGGACTTTAGAAACTACTACTACCACCAAAGCACTTGATGCAGTCTATCTCACATTGAATAGTTGGCAGATACTAAAGTACTGAAAAGTCTCTGGTCTGAGCATCCCTAAATAAGAGAATAGTTTCCACATAAAAACAACCACCTCAGTAAAAAGCATTTCGACCTGATGGAAATCTATACCCTCAGCAGGCAACAGCTCAATGTCATTCTAGAACAAAATGATATTTTAAGTAACAAAAGAACTACAGTCTACAGACCAATGAAAAATGTAAAAGCAAGCAACTAAATGATGAATAAAGTTGCTCTGATTACAAGATACACAGCTTGCACATCTTTTGTTATAAAAGTTTTTTTCAGAGACCAAGTACCTTATGACAACTTGACCTAAAGTCCAAATGCCAAAGAAAAACATGTTCACATTGGATAGCAAATTTCCTGGACCACCCAGTTCCACCTGTAACCAGCAGCCCCGATTTGCTCAAGTATCTCCACTGACTCCTGCAGCAAGTGTACCTAATATGACCACACAAGTAGCAAAAAATATTAAATATTACAAAAGAATACTTTTGAAAAAGCAAATCAGAACTGAATCATGTGACACTTATCAACAAGACTTCAGAAAATTGGGAAATTTTCTAAGAACATGTCACACTAACACCGATGCATACCTTTGCTCTCCTACTCTTGTTCTTCATTGTTTTCATGATCAGGGTGCGAACAGAAATGCTTGAAATCTACAGGTCACTGACTGCTCGACCAGACTGATCAACCTAACAAGGAACATTCGCCTGTGCACTGGCAGACTGGAGTCACATAATTAAGCCCTGCACTAAATGGATAGTTGGCACGTAAGACAGGGTGTGGTTCAACTATTGCTACACAAGCACACCCAATCAACAACTCCTGGCAGCACAAAATGTCACAGATGTCCCTCATGTAAACACTGGGACTATGCCATTACCATTGTGTGCTCATGCATGAGAAACTAGGTTTCAGTCACTGGAACAGTTTTCAAGCAAACCAGAAAGTCGACAGGAGGCGAGTAATTCATGTGTTCTGTAGCTGTACACAAAATCATACATTGTATACGTATATGTGTGAGTTTGTGTTGGTGTGTGTTGTGTGGTAATGGGTGATAGTGTGTGTGCACGTGTGTGCAAGCATGTGTAAGTGTATTTGCAATAAGGCCCCCACCCCCCGACCCCCCCCCCCTAAAAGTTGTGGTTCAGGCAACATGGCCACAACAAAAAATAGGGTCGGTCTGAACTGTTTTTCCCTTTTCTTTCTTGCCTTTAAGAAGAGGCCAGATTGAACATTAAACCTAATTTTCTTTCAATGATATTGGAAATGCTTTAAAAAAACTTTAATAGTGGATTCGGATTCCCAGAGTGCTCATAGGGCAGGGAAGATGGGACAGCATGCAGCTGGATGTTTACCATCAATTTCTTTCCTTTTCTTCTGGTCGGTCAGGTAACCGTAACCACAAGGGTTTTTTTTAGTGTTGTCCTAATCATGCTGTTTTCTTTGGTATCGGAATGTGGTTGAAACACAATTTAGTCATTTTGGACACCTGAGCCCACTTTTCTCTACAAAGTCAAGTATTTCACTCAGGAGAATGCTTTGGGGTACTTTCATTGGCTGCAACTAGACCAACAAATATCCAAAAGACAGCAGCTGCAACACTAATATTGTAGTTTTCATACAAAATCAATGGGACACAGCATTGGCAGGAACAAGATAGGCAGCCTGGAGCGTATTACCTCATGAGCAGATCTTAGAAGATCAAGAAATCTATATGAAACAGCAGGGGGCACATGTAATGATATACACTGAACTACCAACTGACCCTGTGTATATCACACCATCCTTCCTAAATGGCAAACTTCTGTGTTTTTCTCATGATGTGCGAGTGTGTGAGTGTGTGTGTGTGTGTGTGTGTGTGTGTGTGAGTGTGTGTTTGTGCGTGTGTTTTTGTGTGTGTGTGTGAGTTTGTGCGTGTGTTTTTGTGTGTGTGTGTGTGTAGATGTGTGTGAGTGAGTGTGTGTGGGTGCGTGTGTTTGTGTATATATATGAATGTGTGTGTGTGTGTGTGTATCTGTGTGTGTGTGTGTATAATGTACTTGTATTGCCTGCACTTCCAGCCCAAAGGCTGCTCAGTGGTGCATGCACAAAATTTTCCATGGTGCCAGGATGTCTCAAGTGGGGGTCAACTAAGACCCAATTGGTGGAAAAGGCATGTCTTGAGGCCTCCTCTGAGCTTCCTCTGCTTTGGCTCCTGACAGAAAAAAAACCCTCTGGCAGTTGATTCCATAGAACCGGTGCAGCAGCAGAGCAGAAAGCTCGTCCTGCCAGAATGAATTATACAGGCCATGGGAGAGAAACTATGGCTTCCTTGGGGGAGGTTTGCACTCTCAGAGTGTTCTCCAGTTGTGGAAGCAGTGCAGGGGTTCAGAAGAATTCAGCACTCAAATTAGCCTGAAGGAATGATGACTTGGTATCATCCAGTGCATCAAACCAACTTGTTTAGTTTCAATTTAGAAACAGGTCTCCAAATCCTAAGGTAAGTCACTGGAGAATTGAAGTCTATACAAGCAGGACTATACAATTTGCTTGTGACCATTGTGGTTCAGCCAAACCAGAAAATCTTAATATCTTGCAAGAGTTTCATCCAAAGCTGTGATGGCAGTTAACAGGCACTATTTTGTTAATTTGGCTTTGGAACATCATGTTGTTTGCAAACTTACAAAGTTCTGTTTGAGCACCATTGCATAGAAGTGAAACATGGAAATCATATCTTTGGGACAATCATTCTGGACGCATGATTGTTATCATCTCAGTACATGTATAGGTATCCAATGGGAAGTCTTCACTTCTTCAACACCCCCCCCCCCCCCCCCCCCCCCACACACACACACACACACACACACACACAAACACACACACACACACACACACACACACACATAAGGACTTGAATTTCCCAGCTCTTTGTGAAACCTTTTCAGTAGGTGCTGCACCTTCTCCTACGTCATATATATATGCAGTCACTGAATGCCACCATTGAGCATACAGAACAGCCAACACTGGCGATATTTCTGTTATTCATGCGATGCGATGCTATGAAATGAACGACAAAGCAAATCGGGAGAAAAAACAACAAAGTTACCACGTGAGGCAAAGAAAAAGTATTGTAGTGCGTGACAAAGCTTAACAATCATTATTACATTTCTTTCACTTGACCAGGAAGGAAGGCCGCTGCCGGTTTCGCAAGCGGGATATTAGCACGAAGCACACAAATACAATAACACTGCAAACGGCGAATGCCAGCAACGAAGGGGGGAGGGGGAAAACTGGCTCGAGGAAGCAGCACAATTACACGATTGTAAACCAGCAGGGCTACGCATCGTTGACAGCATGATGTCACACGGAGACAGGCGCAGTGCCGTAAGTCCTCCTAGACAACCGTTTCCGACCACAAAGGTAAGCAAAAAGAAATAATAACATTGCGCTCTGCAAAACTGCACAAGGATCGCACTTCTTAATTCTGTTTCTTGTAACATTGCTTGTATTCAAGAAAGAATGTAATGTGGCTGTTTCTGCAGCAGACGAGTTGTGCTTTGCAGTTGCACTTGCAGTTCCATGAGAGAACCCAACCCTATTTGGTCAACTCGTGCAGGAAATACGGTAGAATTATAAAATAATAATGATGACGTCAAAAAATCAACAATAAGACTCTTGGTATTCCCTGTTGATAAGAAGTATTTTAAAAAAGGCTTACCATGCTGACAAATCAACCGTTAATCCCGTTTTTCCCTGCGAGTAACAAGGCTACAAATCCAATATCATCCGGGCTCCAAGGCCATAACAAGCACTGGACTGCGCACACTCGTTGTGTCACCATGTCGTCACTTCCGTTAAAACCCGGAACTGACAGGGACGGCAAAAGGCGATTATTTTAGTATCGACTAGTACATATTTTCAAACCTATTCCCAGTGGGGCAGATGAACAGAAACAAAGCACATGCATAAGACTCAAAGTCAAAAGGTGCGTTTGGTTTTCCTACAATGGGAAAATGGTCAGAACTTGATACCTCGGGCAAAGAGAAAACTGTACTGCATGTTACTTCTTTCTCAACAAATAAAACTTGAAATTCCAGGTGGTATGTGGCTGATAAATCAAAATAGAATGCATTTTACCAAGGTTTGAAAGCCAAAAACACAGCGAAAAATGCCCGCCATTTTGTACCCAAAGTAGGGGTGGCAGTCTGGCAGTGCTATTACCATCAGGCCTTGGCTTATTCTTGCAAGATTTTTTTTTTCTTTTGAAAGACAAATATGGTTCTTCTTGTACTGGCAGGCATAAACAAATCACGATGACAACATTTTGTATTCAAAAAATGTGTTTGAAAACGTCCAGTATCTTGTGACAATTGTTGTCACGCCAGAAAGTTTCAACTGTTGCCGTTTTCTTCTTCATGAAAGGGTGCAATGCAAGGGAGAGAACTCTTATTGAAACTGCAAGCATTGAACTACACACAACAACCGTTTTGAGAGCACACTGACACTTTCCCCCTTGTTTCTGGCTAAAAACACATTCGCGTCATAAATGTCACAAATGACAGACGAAGGCGTGCTGCCGTACTGTTCGGCACTTTCCGTCAACGAAACTGCTTTACGGTTGGCGCAAACCACAGTACGTACGACGCATGCACGGGCATCCTTTCCGCCATTCAAAATGGCGGCACGGCGAGATTGTAGGTGAATCATTTTTGTATATCCACAATCATCTGGTCACAAGATACGGAAAACTAGCTGAAATGCCACAAGTGACAAATTAATTTAAACATTCTTACTGTTAGAATTTTTGTCTCACAGAAGAACGCGAAATCATGAAACGCTGGACTGCATGAGTACTGCTCTGAGCTGTACAACTATGACACCAAAGGAGATCATAAAGTACTGAACTGTCCTCAGACTACCGAGGAAGACAACTACTCAATTCTTCGAGAAGAGGTGGAGACAGCGGTTAAGTCCCTCAACAAAGGGAAGTCAGCTGGGGTTGACAACATTCCAGGAGAACTCATCCAGGCAGGAGGCGATGCAATGATCGATGCACTCACAAAGATCTGCAATAAGATTTGGCAGACGGGAGTTTGGCCAACCCCGTGGACACAGTCCCTAGTGATTACATTGCCCAAGAAAGGAAACCTGCAAATGTGCCAGAACTACCGCACAATCAGCCTCATCAGCCATCCCAGCAAGGTCATGCTGAAAGTACTGCTGAACAGATTAAAACCTCAGGCAGAGAAAATCATTGCTGAAGAGCAGGCAGGTTTCAGACCAGGTAGGAGCACCACCGAACAGATCTTCAATCTGAGAATCCTGTGTGAGAAACACCTACAACACCAACAAGATCTGTACCATGTCTTTATAGACTTTAAGAAAGCATTTGACAGAGTCTGGCATGCTGCGCTGTGGGCCACAATGAGAAGCAACACCATCAGTTCCAAGATCATCAAAGTCGTCAAAACCTCTATGACAGAGCGACCAGCGCAGTCCTGTTCAATGGTACCACAGGCGAATGGTTCAGGACAACGGTCGAAGTCAGACAGGGCTGTCTACTCTCCCTCACACTCTTCAACCTCTTCCTCGAAAGGATAATGACTGATGCCCTAGCAGACCACGAAGGGTCAATCAGCATCTGTGGCAGAAAGATCACCAACTTACGTTTTGCTGATGACATTGATGGATTAGCAGGAAGTGAAGAGGAGTTGACTAGTCTTGTCGAGCACCTGGACAAGATCTCACAGGCATACGGCATGGAGATCAGCGCCGAGAAGACCAAGGTGATGACGAACAATCCTCGGGGCTTCAAAATGGAAATCAAAGTGAAGGGCCAAAAACTGGAAGCTGTGAACAACTTCAAATATCTGGGATCTATCGTGACTGATGAAGGGTCCAAACCAGAGATACTGTCCAGGATATCACAAACAACAGCAGCATTGGCAAAGTTGAAGCCAATATGTCGTGACAGAAATATCACTCTCGCTGGCCATCTCCGTATGCTTGTATGCATGCGAGTTATAGACACTCACATCTGAACTACAGAGACGGATACAAGCCCTGGAAATGATATGCTACCGCCAGATTCTGAACATCTCATATAAAGACCATGTCACGAATGAGGAAGTCAGCAACAGGATCAGGAGAGCATTTGGACAGTATGAAGACCTGCTCTCAATCGTGAAAAGCAGAAAGCTAAAGTGGTACGGCCACGTGTTAAGAAGCAGTGGGCTGGCCAAGACCATCCTGCAAGGTACCGTACCAGGTGGGAGAAGGAGAGGCAGGCAGAGAAAGAGGTGGGAAGACAACATCAAAGAGTGGACAGGCTTGACCTTTGCTGACTCACAGCGAGCCACAGAGGATAGAGATCGATGGATGAAGATTGTCCGAAAGTCATCATGCAGTGGTGCCTCAACAACCCATCTCAGGGTTAAGAGACTGAACTGAACTGTTAGAATGTTTTTTAGGACGATGTATCGCTCTATTCTAGGTTGAATATCATCTAAAACTGACAGCCCATAGGAGCGTGTTCGTGATGGAGCGTTCCACGTACGGTTTACATGCAGGATGTGTCTGTGTGACAAGATTGTCTTTGGAATGATGATTATGTAGCGGTCACAAGAACAGCCAATAACACATGTTGAGCAACTTGTCATATTTATTTCAGATACAAAAGGAAATTTAAAAACATGCTCTTATCTAGCTCCATTTAGAACCAAAAGATAATATTAAGATAAAGATTATATAGTATTCTTAAAAGGTTTCCTGACACTAAGGATTTCCTTGGCTGATGACAGGATGTTAAATGTTGTATCACTTTACCATTTGACTGTAAAGAAGCTAAAAGCAAAACACTAAATAGAATCAAACATGATGTATTGCACATTAATCAGTACCTTGTGACATGAAAATGAAATTGTCACACGACAGTTCTTCACTGGTTTACGTACACTTATGGCTTCTTTTTGCTGCTAAAACTATATTGTACAAGTTCACAGTTTTCATTTCAGTTGCAATTGAATAAAAAATGCTCAGTTTGCATTGTCTTTTCATCTTGTATGGAAATGATTGCATGTGGGAATGTTGTATCGTGTGACGTGACAAAAAATGACACACATTGTTTATTATTTTTTGTTCTTTCAAGTCACTTGTCTGGTTCACTTTCATTAGAATGATTCAGTAATTCAGTCTGCTTGCTTTGTTTTATAAAATACTTTAATTCACTTCATATTAATTGATAAAAATTAAGAAAGTTTTGTCACGCGTCACAAGACACAAAATTTTGACTCATCAATTTTAAATGTATTTTTCTATTAAATGCCTTTACCAAAGTTTGTTTTATATCAAGAATATTGAAGAAGAACCATTTCGTAACAAAACCCACATTAAAAGCAACAATAATCATTAAGCTGATTTTTGCTTGACTGAAAATCACCTTTTGACTTTGAGTCATAACTGCGTCACAGAGCGCATGAAACATGTATGAAATAAGTATTTAATACACGATTAAGGCCATTTCACGAAGCGTTGAATAGGAACAAAATTGACGCTAGGTGGTCCTGAAAAAACTCGCTTTTACACCAATTTGTTTAAAACAATTATATATATATATATATATATATATATATATATATATATATATATATATATATATATATATATATATATATGCTTATCCTGTTGACAACCGCCTCGCCAAAGCAAAGCCAAATTAATTAAGCCAGAGCAGATCCTTCGGTCGCACACATAAGCATATGTGGAAGAATGACTCACTGAGCTCGTCAACAGAGATCCTGGTTTGCAGATGTCACTACTCTTCTCTACAGATCTAAAGCATGAGTTCTGGAACCTGGATTATTTAAGTTGCAGGAACCACTTCTGATTATTATTGCAACTGAGCAATGCGAGTTAAGCATCTTGCTCAAGGATGCAACTCTGGGAACCGCGCAGCTTCGAACGCCGCACCCGTTATAGCCGCAAGCGACTGTAGGTCCAGCGCGCTAACCACTCGGCCACAGAGCCTTTTGTTGCGGAAACAGATGCAGCTTTTGGAATGCTTTCACCAACTGCATGTACTTGCATGCCTCCATTTCATCGTGGACATCAATTACATGGCAAGACTATAACTTATAAGTGCCAAATAACGACGTCTTAGAGCGATCCACATCCCTAGCACTGAGGCCATGCTTATTCTGACCAGACAGCTCGGGCAAGACACGTCACAATGGAGGACATGCACGCGACTAGCTGGAGCCGTATTCTAGGAGAAGTATGCCAGAGCAAACGTGACAAAGATCGAGCAGCAAGAAAGCCTGCAAGGATCAGCCATAGCGCCAGATCATTAATTGTGGCTAGTATCTGAGATTAGGACTGGGAAAGCATTGCCAAAGACAGGGACAGAAGGAGGGCATTTGTCAGTGAGAGGCGCTGCATGAGGCCTAGCTTCGACCATTCTGTAAACCCGAGTCAGTAGTATTGCCGGTAGGCGAAATCTCTAGTTTACTAGAATGAGCTTCGACACGCCTAAAAGAGAGACCGTAGAGGACAAGCGCAGACAAATGAGAAACATCGGCCGTCCAGAGCCCCTACCCCATGCAGAGATTCCCATAACCAATGTGTGCCAGAGTGTGTCACTCAAGAATTGGCTTGCAGAGTCACCAGAGGGCATGACGTCGGAGCTAGACTTAAATCCTCCCCAGTGATCCTCGGATCTGAGGAACAAGCCATCATCACCATTGTATGAGTGCAGTATGATATCTTAACTTCTGGCAATGCAACTATGCCGGCCCCTTGTTCATTTTAATCATAAACCCATGTTTAAAAACTGTTGTCTCGCATTGGGAAATTTCTAGCATTTACAGCCAAATACCAAAAGCTAGTGAAATATGACTTTGATTTCCATATTCTTGATGAATAATGTGCATGCACTCTATATACCTCAGCCAGGGCGGTAATGTTTTGCCCTCGGATTGTTAGTTATAATCGGCAGAATGACTCAACATGTTGGAAACAGATTCTGAAGAAATTTGGTGGTAGGTCATAGTTTTACCCATAAGTATGATAACAATAATTAATCCATTAAATGTTGGAAGTCATTTGTTATCTAGTTTTGGAATTACAACCAAAAATAGATATTTTATCAAAATCGCGATTATACGTCGGCGTATGCCCTCCCCACTCAGAGGCCACCAGCAATAAACAGTGTCAGACCTGGGCCCGGTGTGGCATCGCCGATGGTAACTCATCGCGCTTGGTTCTGCGCATGCGTCAAAGCCGAAAGTGAGGCGTGTATCGCGCCTTGTTCAAAGGTGATGTGCCGCGAGACTTTAGATTTTGTGTTTTTCGGTCAATGTGTTCATTTATTGACCGAAAAACACAAAATCTAAAGTCTCGCGGCACATCACCTTTGAACAAGGCGCGATACACGCCTCACTTTCGGCTTTGACGCATGCGCAGAACCAAGCGCGATAAAGTTACCATCGGCGATGTCACACCGTATTCACAACGGCGATTTATCTTTTTAACACTCGATTTATCCCCTAGCCCCGCGTTATCTTGATCGGTTAGATAAGGTACGCTCGTCAGAGGATCCTAGGTTGCGCTTTGCCATATATACTGGTTTCCAGCCAAGGGAAAGCGGAACAGGCAGTTGGAATCGTCTGAGTTTATAGATAAATCGGAGTTAAAATAAATCGCCGATAAATCGCCGTTGTGAATACGGGCCCTGGTTAGTAGAACATGAATGCTGCACGAATTCACTATACAGGACATGGAAGAAAAATTGTGGCTTAATTGCTTTGGATAGATTTGTGCTCTCAGAGTCAGAGTGATTAGTAGTGTTATGTTATGTGCCATGTCCCTGCCTTTGGGAATGCTTTCCAGTCTGTAGACCAGATTCTCTAATCCAATGCCGATGTGGATATTTCCAAGCTTGTTATTTCCGACTCAACATTGTCTACGGATGAAAAGATCAGAAAATTTGGCTTACTACACTTCCAAAAACACCTCGTCCTCAATAAATGCATCCTTGCACAAAACTGCTCATTCGATCACGAGCACCGAAGTATTTTACTGATCTCTGCGATCGTCCCCAAACAAGCCATTCACTATCTCGCAACACTTTCATTCTACCACAACCTAGAGTAGATATTTTCAAAGCCAGTATTACTTATTCAGGTGTTATATGGTATGGAATACACTCCCATTACAGCTAAGGAACAATACTTCCATGAAGAGTTAAAGTGTGCGTGTGTGTGTGTGTACGTGCGCGCGCGCGTGAATGTGAGTACGCCCGCGTGTGTGGATGTGTGTACACGAACGGAACATGCCATCTAAAAGTTGTTGTACCTTTTAATATCATCTAACAGTGCAATGGGTGACAAAACAAACTAATCGAAAAATATTATGTAGTCCGATCGGTACGCTTACCCGCGGAAATTCAGACGAACATTAGGGCACTTCCTGTGTGTATGTCACTTCCTTTTCCAAGCTGCGAAGATGGCGTCGGGGGTAAATTCTCGTGGACTTTGAAATTATCCTCTTTTTTCACGTAAAAAGGTCACAAGATCCGCTATATAAAACATCAAATTTCCGAGTTAGTTCATTTTTCTTCACCTTTTCTCTCTTATTTTCAGGTTCTCTACACGTTTCCAGATAACTTCCGTGCCTATAAGGTTCTCATCGCAGCACAGTACAGTGGAGCAGATGTGTCAGTAGCGTCAAACTTTCAGTTCGGGAAATCGAATAAAACCAAAGAATTCTTGGATAAGTTTCCCCTGGGCAAGGTAAGATTTATTATCACTCTTCCAACGTACCTGCTTTCATGTCTGTACGCTATTTTGTTCTTATGCTGTCTTAGTATCGAACTCGACTGTTGTAAAAGTCATGCAAGTAAATGCAATTAGACTGCGAAAGCAGTAATGTTTTATCTTAAAACTGCATGCCTGCTAATGTCGTTGCACAACACACACTCAAGCATGTACCTGCTGCTTTTACACCGAATCGTTGGATGAACATACACAGGTTATCGCGTGCTCAGAAAGTAAAGCGAAAGCCACGAGTGCTTGCACTGTTGAGTGTAGGCCTCTATCCGACATCCTTGCCGGCCTTTGCTGAGTCTGAAGTATAACAATTGTAGTGACACGTGTCCGAACCGAAGGAGTATAAGATTGAACTATTGAAACTTCTCATTATGAACAAGGCAAACATTCTAATAGGGAGCTTAGGATCCTCCATGTAGGTATGTGAGAAAAAAAAAACTTTTACAGATAACAATAAAACTTATATCACTGGAAAGATCTTAAAAAGATCTTTTCATTGATATAAATGTTATTGCTACACGTTGTTTACTTTAAATGTTACGATTTTTTAAATGAATAAAAACGCATCATGATACCAAAGAAGAAATGTTGTGACCAAATTGACCTTGCTCGAGTACAAAAATGGTCATAACTATCTTAATTTTGCAGCTACAAGAAAAAGAAAGATATCTACAGAAAGCTTATTAAAAGATCCTGAATCTTGTATTATGTTTAAAAAGTAAGAATTTTTTAAAAGATTGAATTACAGTGAAACCTGTGAATACAACACCTCCGAATAGCACCACACCTACATATGAGCTAATCAGATGTCACGGCCGTGTCACGTGACCGCACTTAGTTCTGACTGACCATGCAGGTCAAGCAGATTTGAATGTAAAGTTACAAGCTACTGACAAAGTTTTAGCAATCAAACACTTGTGAAATAAATTTGAAGTATTCAGGATCACATGAATACTCGATCGTTATTAGCAATATGAATGATTCTGTTTGATTATAAAATATTCTCGAAAAAGGAGTGAATCAGCCATGATTTTGGACAAAGACGCATGGTTTGAAAATTCAGTGACTCAATGGTAGATCGAAAATCTCTAGTTGTGGACGAGATATGGTCGATACAAACAGCCTACACATATTCAGAAATGATTTATCTAACTATAAACAATTACGAAGATATTATAAACTCACCTTCGATGCAAATTCGACGACTTTAGAAGACACAAATTTTTGAAAAGCCGCAACTCAGCTCTCACGTAACGCACAGGGATCAACAAAATATCAGCATGCAGGGGAAAATCTGAACTAGGTCACTGAAAAGTCTGTTCTTGTCATAGGCCTTTATTTGCAGAACAAAACACGTAGCCACAACAAGACCCGCTGCGCGTGAAGCCAAAATAGGTCACAAGCGAGAGAGAGCGCGCAGCGGCATTCCCGCACGTCTTTCTCACGTACCTACTCCATGTAATGCATGTTCATCACCCCCTCTGTCTGGATCTGGCAGTTTTGTAACTAACTGTTTACACTTACAGGCACAACGCTCCTGTATGATTATTGTCAATTGATCATTTGATGGTATTTCTCTGTATAGAATCATATTCTCTGTCGCTGCTGTAGGAGGTGTAATCTTTGTGTGGTCTCAGTTAGGTACGAATACTGCAAATCTGAAATAAATGCATAATTGTGGCACTGGACTAGGCTAGTCAAGGGGAGTTCAGGAGGCGCAATGCTTCAAAGCGCTTACTCAGCGCTGCACGTGATTCACTCCTGAACGGCAATTTTGGGGCGCCATTCACTCAGCGCTGAGCAGCGCTGTGAATCACCAATCCGATGTGCAGCAGGATGATTTCGCATCATTTCAAAATGGCGTCTTCGATCCCGCACTGGCCGTCGATGCGTTAAATACCCCTCAGAAACATCATTTTGGGACTGGAACGGGCTTTATTTGCCCCAAGCGCCCTGTATGCGCGAGTAACATTGGCAAGTAAGGATGGCACCGTAGTGGACTTTATTCATGCAGAATACATTTAAACGTGCATAAACGATGTCTGTGGCGAAGAAAACACTTTCTTCGCGTCTATCAACACAACATGGGGTGCAGAAGATTTACCTCCCCTTTAACAAGTGAAGCGCTGCACAAAATCTGGGGCGTTCAGGAGTGGCATGAAGCGCTCAATTGCCAACATGAAGCGCTCATGCAGCGCTGAGTACTTCCAGGGGTGAGGAAAGTGGAAATTTGTTGGTCGCCTAACGGGCTAGTAAATTTTGAAATTTACTCGCCCAGACAGGTTTTTACTCGCCCAGACAATAATGAAGTTCGCAACACAAATACTTACAGTAAAACAATTTTATTCATGAAATAATTGAATAAAGCAGTGTCCATGCATTATACAGTTAATGTACAACTTACTTGCAAACCCACTCGAAATCTGTGAAAGGTCGTTCGTTCTTGGCCAGTGCGTGTGCGGTTCTCATCAATGTGGCCACTCTGGTCCGCTGTGCTGCAGTGAGGGTCTTGACACATTCTCCAGCCTCTGTGTCTTCCGTTGGCTTCTTGGCATTTTCGTATGCCTTCAGTCGCATGATGTGACCCTTAGATGTTTCATGATGCTTGATGGTTTCAAGCTTGAAACTTCGGTTCCCCTGTACCCACGTTTCCACACCGTATCGCTGACCCACATCTTTCGCGTACGAGCAAGCATCACAAAACATCGCGTTCTGTGTTTCATCGTACCTGAGCCAGGGCCTGTTGTTCTGCCAAGACGCCAAAAACTTTCTCTCCCTTCCCTGTTCTTCATAAATCTTGTTGTAATTGGCCTTTTCTTCAGTTGTTTTGGTTTTTTGGGGAGGCGGCTCACTAACATTCGTCAAGAATCGCCACATGATGAAAGATGCGATAGAACGCAGACGACAAATTATTGCTTTCTGATTGGTCAAATGGCCATTGCTTACAACAGAAATGAATTCTGATTGGTTGCGACTAGCCATGATCATGGTTATTTTTAGCCCGAAGTTTCTTCGGTTCGTATTATGGTTATTGAGCGCGACACGTGGACATAGGCACCCGAAATAAAGACGCTGAACAACGCAAAAACATTTGGTCGCCAGTCGGGCGAGTGCTTTTACCATTTTTGGTCGCCCGGACACATTTTTAGTCGCATCGGGCGGCCGGGCGAGTGCTTTTCAGCACCCCTGACTTCTGAACAAGCATTCAGTGTTGTGCTGATGACCAGGTAGTTGCTCTGTTGACTGGCTTTTCAGCACCTTTGCGATTTTTTTAAACACTTAACTCTTATGCCATTGTTGTGTATGTTCAGCTTCTCAGACCTGACTTTAATGGTAGGCGAGGTACATATATATTATGCAATTTTGACCTGAGGTGTATGGATTTGTTATTACTGGGATAGTGCAGCTGGCAGAAAATTAGTGCTCATACTTGATTGTTGTTATAAGACAAGTCTTTCATATGATGGTATAGAAGAGATGTCAATGTTAATGGTTTATATTGTGGAACAAGAGAGAGAGTTTGGATGTAATAAACTGATTACTGGACAATCGCCACCACACAATTGCCACCCGGACAATTGCTACCCGGCCAATTGCCACCCGGTCAATCGCCACCGAAGACATTTGCCACCCAAGTCTTTCGCCACCCAAGCCCACCCAAACCCAAGTCAATTACAAGATAGTTTATTGTCCTCATAAGTCAAATACATAGGTCAAATAAAATGAATAAATTATCAATATAAAATTGAAAGTTTAGCATACGCACACGCACGCACACACACGCACACACACATCACATCACATGTAACAATACACTTAGTCATATCAATAATATTTAAAAGTCACTTCGGAAGGAGTTACTCTCAGTCTCAGAACACGATGTTGAGCGCGATGCCTCGGTGGAAGGTCAGTTTGTTGGTTGTGTCGTATTTGTCTAGCAGTGTTTCAATACGCTTCTCCTTGTCATTGTATTTCTTGCGCTTTGGTGGAGGTTGATGTTTGATGAGAGCATGTGTGACATTCAGTCGACAAAGTGATGCTTCTCGCACCAGGGCCTCGATCAGTTTGAACACGATTAGGTTGCTCGGTGGCAATTGTCCGGGTGGCAATTGTTTTTGGTGGCTATTGTCCGGGTGGCAAATGTCTTCGGTGGCGATTGACCGGGTGGCAATTGTCCGGGTAGCAATTGTCCGGTGGCGATTGTCCGGGTGGCGATTGTCCGGTAATCAGTTTATTACATCCAAACTCTCTCTCTCTCTCTCTCTCTCTCTCTCTCTCTCTCTCTCTCTCTCTCTCTCTCTCTCTCTCTCCTCTCTCTCTCTCTCTCTCTCTCTCTCTCTCTCTCCCTCTCCCCCCCCCCCTCCCTCTCTCTCCACCCCCTCCCTCCTCCCTCCCTCTCTCTTCCCCCCCCCCCCCTCCCACCTCCCTCCCTCTCTCTCTTCCCCCCCCCCCCCCCCCTCCCTCTCTCTCTCCCCCTTCCTCTCCCACTCTCCCTTCCTCTCCCACTCTCCCTTCCTCTCCCTCCTTCCCTCCCTCCCCCCTCCCTCTCTCCCTCCCCCCTCCCTCCCTCCCTCTCCCTTCCCTCCCTCCCTCTCCCCCCCCCCCCTCCTCTTTCCCCTCCCCTCCCCTCCTCTCCCCTCCCTCCCCCTCCCCTCTCCCTCCCCCTCCCCTCTCCCTCCCCCTCCTCTCTCCCCTCTCCTCCCCTCCTCCTCCCTCCCCTCCCCTCCCCCCTCTCTCTCTCCCGTCCCCCCCCCCCTCTCTCCTCTCCCCTCCCCTCCCCCTTCCCTCTCCCTCCCCCCTCCTCTCTCCCCTCCCCTCCTCTCCTCTCCCCCTCCCCCCCCCCCCCTCCCCTCCCCTCCCCTTCCCTCCCCTCCCCCTCCCCCTCCCCCTCCCCTCCCCTCCCCCTCCCCTCTCACTCCCCCCTCCTCCCTTCCTCCCTCCCTCCCCACTCCTCTCTCCCCTCCCCTCTCTTCCCTCCCCCCCTCTCCTCCCCTCCCCTCCCCTCCCCTCCCCTCCCCTACCCCTCCCCTCCCCTCCCCCCCTCTCCCCTCCCCCCCTCTCCCCCCCTCTCCCCTCCCCTCTCTTGCTTGCACATAATTATGCACCTCCTATATAAGGCGTGTCTGTTATGGACAGATGCGTAAGAGAGGGAGGAACAGCACAGCACTTGGGTTATTCCACTGGAAGCTACTCCTGTTGCCTCCAGAAATCCAAGTTCAACATTCTTTGTACTGCTCTTCAAGTGCTTCCAAAACCTAAGTCCCATCTTGTCAGTGAAGTTGAGCAGATCTTGTCACCAAGTCACATATGCAGCCATGTATGACTAACCAGGCTACAGTTGATAGTTGCATTGTCAGGTTGTTGTAGAGCTAAGTAATGTTCTCTGTTGCTATACTTGCAACTATGTGTCTGTGTGTGTGTGCGTGTGAAGCAGGCTGTTTTCTGTAGAATTTGTTCTAAAATGAGTATCATGGTTGAAAAGTGTAATTCTCATTTTTCAGCCGGGTTGTCTCATGCTACATACAGAGCTGAACAAATTTCATTACAAGCATTGAAAAACTCCCTTCAGTTGCTTTGTTGTGCAAGACATGGGTTCTTGCTTTGCTAAGTGTTGAAGCAGGAAGTTTAACTCACTGGAGTCGTATCGCGAGATTGTTTGCGATAGGCGTCCGTCTGCCAGAGTTGTGGCTAAATATTGTGATTGCTCTCCGGAATCGTAAGTTTTTCATGCGTTTTCAAACATATAATAAAAATACAAAGGCATAAGATAACAAGACGAATTATATCTCAAATGAAAGCTCTTTATTTACTCTTTACATCCAAAGAATGATCTAAGTGACTAAAAGTGCTAATTATGAATTACACACCATAGAATTGAGTGTGTACATGCGCAATAATGAAAAAGTAGGGGGGGAAAACTTGTAGTCTGGGAGATCCGGTGAAAGGAGGGTTGAACGGATAGTTCCGCGTGTTCCTCACCCTGTCATTATCGTCATTGTTGTTGCTGTCATCATCCCCTTCAACAGAGGCATGGCGAGAAGAATCCCTTCTAACTGCACTGCGGGGACTTGCACCAGTTCGGCGAGGTGTCGATCGAGACAGACCGCTGGTGCTCGGTTGAGGCGATCCTGAACTGCTTGTGTTGGCCGAACTTTCTTCGTCACTGTCACTCCAATCGCCAAGCTGATCACCAGCGATTTCCATGAATTCATGATTGCTATCATCACTTTCATCATACTCTTCTTCTGATAGACAATGAATAAGAGCATCTTCCTCATCAGAGCCGTCAGAAATCGCAAGTTCCAGCATCTCCGTTCGTCGCTCTCTCGCCATTTTGTCAAAACGTACACCATACGCACCAAAATTACGATTTCTGATCATTGGTATGAAAGATTTACTCAAGGGAACTAAATCTGCTTGCACATTCCTTCAGTTACACAGGCAAACAAGATTTATCTCCCTTAGACCAGTAGAACCAGAGCGAGAATTTTGCAATCGCGCAAACAATCTCGCGATACGACTCCAGTGAGTTAAGTATTGATGCATATCCAAAATTGAGTAGAGTTTTTTCATGACTCTTTGCCTTGATAACTTGTAGGCATTGTATGAAAACTAGCATAAGAAATCACCAGTCATATTCTTGTGCATTTTGTGATTTTAAAATTAATTTCCTTTTTAAACATTAACATCCAGAAACATGCAGTGCGTGAATTGTAAAATGGTTTTTCCTCTACTGAATGTGTAGAACAAGATGCTTGAGTGTATTCGGCGGAAATCAAGTGCTTGTCTGAGATTGTGCACAGTGCATCTTTCCTCTTGCTCAACTTAGACCTGAAGCATAGCAGTCCAGTGGATTGTTGTAGCGGGGCCCTTTCTCCTTCAAAGGCACTTCAGCATTGATCTTGTGGCTGATGTGTAAGAAGTGGAGATACACCAACAGAGTGTGTTCCGCTGGTGTGAACTTGTGTTTACCTCAGAACTACACACTCTGACACACAGTTCATGTGCACATTGGATGGCTGTTTGCTGATGTGATTCAAAGTCCTGTCTTCAATTTCCTCAATATAAGCTTTGGAAGTGATCCATACTAATGTCAACATTTATAAATGCTTGAAGTGTTTGTTTATCAATCAATTACTTGTACCTGTTAATGTACCTCTGGGGTTGGGGGTATGAATTGACCCACTGCATCTCCCTAAGCATTTTGTAAGAAGGAAATAACTAGAGAAATCTTTACTTGTGTTGCAAACAAATGATGATTTAAACAAAATCAGTGGCCTTAATTAGCCTACAAAGGCTGATGGGCTGAAAACATCCATCCATCATGTTCATATACAGTACGGGAGGATCACAGCCATGCCACTTGTTAGGGGGCAGGATGTAGACAAGAGAGGAAAAGAGAAGAATGTAATGCTTGGTGCTGGACTTGCTCGAAGACCTGAATGGGTTTTGTGAGTTCTGACTTCAGCCCCTTGCCCAAGGCCGTGCAAAATACTGCCATCTCATCAAAGCCTTGTCTCATGGGGCATGGTCAAGAGTTAGGCTGCCATCTCATCAAAGCCTTGTCTCATGGGGCATGGTCAAGAGTTAGGCTGCCATCTCATCAAAGCCTTGTCTCATGGGGCATGGTCAAGAGTTAGGCTGCCATCTCGTCAAAGCCTTGTCTCATGGGGCATGGTCAAGAGTTTGATGTTTTTCATGTTTTGCGCGAAAGATTAAATGCCATCAGTGAGAGAAAGTGTGACATGAAAATTGGCTGCGGTGTAAAGTTGAGTTAAGACGAATGCGAACCTCTAATTTGACTAACAATTATGGTTTTATTTCATTTCTTCTTGACGTATGAGCAAAATATCATTAATACTTGGATGTGTGTGTGTGTGTGTGTGTGTGTGTGAGAGAGAGAGAGAGAGAGAGAGAGAGAGAGAGAGAGAGAGAGAGAGAGAGAGAGAGAGAGAGAGAGAGAGAGAGAGAGAGAGAGAGAGAGAAAGAGAGAGAGAGAGAGAGAGAGAGAGAGAGAAGAGAAAGAGAGAGAGAGAGAGAAGAGAAAGAGAGAGAGAGAGTGTGTGTGTGTGTGTGAGATGGATGGGACACAGGCTCTTTCATATCACATTTCCAAAAGTATCACATGCAGCCATTCTGAGAATCAAACCAGTAGTTTCAGCCATACATCAACATGGAATTCTTTATTCAACAGGAGTCCCAGTCCCAAGAACATTATTATTGAACTCTTGACTAGTGACTGATGTAAATTATGGCTAAACTGCACATTGTGAAAAACGAAAAGCAGAAATTTGTGGTGTAACGTTATGTAAACAAGTCTTCAATGCAAAAGTCTGTACATATAATTCTAGAGTTTGGCTTGTTTTGCTGTAGCAGTTGATCAATATAGCAATTGATCAATAAAATTAAGTAAGAACAAAATAGCTGTGAATTATTGTTTGAATGCTTGTGTTAGGTCTGAACGTTCACCTCTCGTCTTATACTTTAACATGTATTCTCTTATATTAATCAGACCAGCACCAGAGAAGCACATGAAATCACATGGAATTCTTTAAACTCAATAGGAACTTCAATTTACATCTAAATACAGCTTAAAGTTCTGAAATAGGATCTTATTTAGCAAAGTTTTGCTTGATTAAATTTTCGACCAATTGGAGCCCATCTAATTAATTATGCAAATGAGAAAACATAATTCATCATTCTTTGTGAGTTGTTTTCTTGTATAATATCAATCTATAAAGTTAAAATGTAAATTATATGGAGGAATACCTTAACATTCACTGAGTTTTATTAAAACAAATAGCGAAAAAGTAAAAATTATGCAATTTTATGCAAATTAGTCAACAAAAATCGCGTCAAAGACAACTTTTGATGATGCCAATGAATTTGGCATGTGTTTTTTTAGTAACTTGGACAGTTTTATTAAGATATTTCTATTATTGTAAGAACTATGCTGAAATAAGTATAATTTCAGTGATCAGGCCGGTGCCATCTCAAATCTTGGGGTCTTAACAAATCTTACTAAATATTTTCGGACCATAACTTTGGTTCTACTCATCCGATTTCAAAAATTTAAATTGCATTGTAATCAGATCAGTGAGCACTACAATTATATCTATACATTGGAATCATGTTGTAAACTTTAAAAAATGGTCTGGCATAACTACAAGTTGAGAAGTTTGTGAAAAGCTGCAAGGATTGAGCTTGTAGTCTGATGTTGCAATCTTTGCCTTTGCAGGTCCCAGCCTTTGAGGGGAAGGATGGAACTAAGTTGTTTGAAAGCAATGCCATCGCCCACTATGGTGAGTCTGAAGAATTGTTGAGACCAGAAAGTCTAGTCCTTGGAATTATACATTGAAAACAATATTGTGAAAAAGAAAGAAAAAAAAAGAAAATTCCAGCTCTCTGTACATGCATTTTGGAGAAGTGATTGACAAGACGGAATGATTAACAAATTACATGCATAGCTAACACTTCAGCTCTCATTAAACTTGATGCAGTGGACTATTTGTTATGATCTTTGATCCTACAGAAATGAATGGGTTAAGGTGGACTGGAGATGAAGTAGAACGTGTTTCTTAAACAATTGCCACATGCTTTACTTGGCACATGATTAATTTCCACATATGTATCGACTGCTTTAGTTGAGCGCAAGGCAATTGAATGATGCCTCATGGCATGTTTAACCAATAATACTATATACATTTGGGAAAGAGTCTCTCTCTGATGCATGTGTGTACAGGCATCAGAGAGAGTATGGGTAAGCAAGTGTAAATGTGCTTAAGTGAGATAATGTGGGGTGTGTGTGAGTAGTCACACTGTTCTAGGCTGTATGCTAGATGTAAGTAGTCACACTGTTGACAGTGAGCAACAGCCAGTTGAAGGGCCCACCCCCCACCCCCACCCACCCCAGGCAGTAGTTACACTGTTGTGTTGTTTGTGTGACAGTGGGCCACAGCCAGTTGAAGGGCACCCCCCACCCCCACCCCCCAGGCAGTAGTTACACTGTTGTATTGTGTGTGACAGTGGGCAACGGCCAGTTGAAGGCCCCCCCCCCCCCCCCCCCCCCCCCCCAAGGCAGTAGTTATCACTGATGTGTTGTTTGTGTGCCTGGGCAGCAGCCAGTTGAAGGCCCACCCCCACCCCTACCACCCCCCCTCCCCCCCCCCCCCCCCCCCCCCCCAGGCAGTAGTTATACTGTTGTGTTTGACAGTGGGCAGCAGCCAGTTGAAGGCCCCCATCCCTACCACCCCCCAACCCCCCAGGCAGTAGTTATACTGTTGTGTTTGACAGTGGGCAGCAGCCAGTTAAAGGGCAGTGCCCCCCCCCCCCCCCCCCCCTCCCCCAGGCAGTAGTTACACTGTTGTGTCTGTGTGACAGTGGGCAGCAGCCAGTTGAAGGGCACCACCCCCCAGGCAGTAGTTATACTGTTGTGTTGTGCTTGTGTGACAGTGGGCAGCAGCCAGTTGAAGGGCACCACCCCCCAGGCAGTAGTTATACTGTTGTGTTGTGCTTGTGTGACAGTGGGCAGCAGCCAGTTGAAGGGCACCACCCCCCAGGCAGTAGTTATACTGTTGTGTTGTGCTTGTGTGACAGTGGGCAACAGCCAGTTGAAGGCCAACCCCCCAGGCAGTAGTTATACTGTTGTGTTGTGCTTGTGTGACAGTGTGCAACAGCCAGTTGAAGGGCACCACCCCCCAGGCAGTAGTTATACTGTTGTGTTGTGCTTGTGTGACAGTGGGCAGCAGCCAGTTGAAGGCCAACCCCCCAGGCAGTAGTTATACTGTTGTGTTGTGCTTGTGTGACAGTGGGCAGCAGCCAGTTGAAGGCCAACCCCCCCCCCCCCCCCCCAGGCAGTAGTTATACTGTTGTGTTGTGCTTGTGTGACAGTGGGCAACAGCCAGTTGAAGGGCACCCCCCCCCCAGGCAGTAGTTATACTGTTGTGTTGTGCTTGTGTGACAGTGGACAACAGCCAGTTGAAGGGCACCACCCCCAGGCAGTAGTTATACTGTTGTGTTGTGCTTGTGTGACAGTGGGCAACAGCCAGTTGAAGGCCAACCCCCCAGGCAGTAGTTATACTGTTGTGTTGTGCTTGTGTGACAGTGGGCAACAGCCAGTTGAAGGGCACCACCCCCCAGGCAGTAGTTATACTGTTGTGTTGTGCTTGTGTGACAGTGGGCAGCAGCCAGTTGAAGGGCACCACCCCCCAGGCAGAGGCAGAGGTCCAGCAGTGGGTCAACTTTGCTGACAATGAAGTCCTGCCTGCTGCCTGCACATGGGTGTTCCCCTGCCTTGGCATTGTCCAGTACAACAAGCAGGTAGGCCCTCTTCTATGTTGTCTTCCTTTCCAGTTGGCAGATGGGCTATCTTCTAAGTTGTCTTCCTGTGCAGTGACCATTTGGGCCATCTTTTACACTGTCTTGTACAGCAACAAGCGAACAGGCTGTCTTCTATGCTGTCTTCATTGCTGTCTTCCAGCTGAGGCCATTAACTCTTAATGTCCTGTACCACTCCAAACCGCTCGTAAGTAAATCCTAAACCCCTTGTAACCACTCTTGTTTCATGCCTTGAACTCCTAGGGAAATAACCTTGGCAAGCTCTCTAGCACTGAAGGAAATTATTGCGCAACTTTCACATGGCTAGTGTGTCTCTAAATTTTTAAAACAGATATCAGTCAGTTTCAACTGAGTTATTTGGCTTTTTCACTAATTTTTTTGTGGGCGTTCTCCATTGCAAAGTTGGCGGACAGTAATGCGGACAGTGGTTTAGACAGTGATTCATTTTTTGATTGAAATGGTTCGATCTAGAAACGTTAGACTCTGACTCCGATCAGAGTGATGTAACTGTTTTCCAGTGTCCACACAAGTGATTAATTAGACTTCCATGAACAAATTCTTTAAACTTCGCCATCAGATGATGATTTCAGCGGTACAGAATAGACACCTTTGAGGAGTTTGCTAACAATCCTTTCATAGAAGCAGTTGGTCAACGAATACCCTTGGACTTGATGCAGAACCAGCAGTAGGGTATTTTCTGCAAATCTTTCCAGAGGAAATGTTCATCGTGATCCGTGACGAGACTGTATGCGAGACAGAATGGCAATGGAACAATCAAACATGGGGGAGATGAAAACCCATCTGGGCATTCTGTTTCCGCTGGGCGTCATTCAGCTGCCAAACTACCGCTGCTGGCAGGTTTCACGATATTGCATACTGCAGTTTCCCACTACACCCAATCATTCATAAAAAATAAAAAGTCAACCAGGGGCCCAAAAACAGTTTGCACAAAGAGTTCAACTTTTTTTCTACCTAAAACAGTAAAAAAATGTATATGAACATACTTATTTCCAAAGTTATTGATGTTCAAAGACGCTATATCCTGAAACCACAAAAAATGCTTTTACAACTTCAGTGCATCATAACTGCTACAAAATGTTGTTTGGAAGCAACCAATGACAATCATCTTTAAGGGGGGATATGGCAGTGCCTATAGGGCTGGAGTAAAGCAGTTCTTTTCTAAATACATAATTATTTTCATATCAAAGGTACACATGTTGGGTATTAAAAACTGTGAAGATAAAAATTTTTAAACCTTCTGTTGCCATGGAAACCTTCCAAGATGGCCGCCACATGCAATATATTTAAAAATACAAAACTCAAAAACTACAACTCATAACTACACCATTTTTTTTATTCAGCAAGATACACATCAACTCAAACTTTTTACAGAAGGGCATCAATTTCTATGCAGTCTAACCAATTTTCTGAATTTGAGGTCCACTATCCCATAAGCTATGCCGTGAAAACCCTGTTTCCCAGACACATTTTAGACAATTACAACAAGAAGAATGGGAAAATATCAATATTCTTCTGTAAGAATGAAGGAAACATAAGAAAGAATAAGACCTGTAAATTGCAGGGCTGTATCATGCTTCCCTTTTTTTCCTTGTATTTTCAAATATAGCAAAAACCGTATTTTGAGAAATCAAGGAAAACAAGATTCAATGTCTTAGTATTCAATAATCAAACTTCCTCAGTCATATGGCATTGCTGGCCCCTCATTTTGAAACATATGAACAACCTCCACAGCTAATATCTAGACAAAATCTTTCCTGAAACTATTTATAAAAAATTACTGACACTATAAAACCGAGTTGGACAAAACGCAAAATAAATGCTTATCAGCACAATGACTGATTAGACTGAAGAAATCAACTGGATGAATAAATACAGCAGATTCATGCATGAAAATCTCAATATTATTCTGTAATAATGAAGGAAACATAAGAAAGAATAAGACCTGTAAATTTCAGGGCTGTATCATGTCCCCTTTTTTCCCTTGTATTTTCAAATATAGCAAAAACCGTATTTTGAGAAATCAAGGGAAAAAGATTCAATGTCCTAGTATTCAATAATCAAACTTCTCCAGTCATATGGCATTGCTGGCCCCTCATTATGAAACTTGAACAACCTCCACAGCTAATATCTAGACAAAATCTTTCCTGAAACTATTTATAAAAAATTACAGACACTTCAAAACCGAGTTGGACAAAATGCAAAATAAATGCTTATCAGCACAATGACTCTTTTGTGCCAGGTCCCATCATAAGATACACTAATGTCTATGATGGGAATCTCTCCTCCACCAAGGCTCTCCTGAAGGTCTGCATCAGTTGCTGAGTAGGCCTCTCTGACAGCAGCAGCAGCACGCTCCAAGACCTCTGCACCCTCCTGAACTTCAACTTCTGCAAATTGCAAGACATGGACTAAATATATGATCATATTCATAAATACTAACTGAAAACAAAGCTTAGATGACTGCAATAATCAATTCATAGGAAGCAGTATTCATGGATTTAGAATCATGTCAGAACGCGACAAAATACCAATAATTATACACAGATCAATGTAAGGAATTTAATTGAGCAAATTGATTGTTTTTCTTACCTGTCAGTAGCCGGTCGTGGCGCTGGAAGGTCTTCTTGTGCATTCCTGGCAATCCGAAGATGGTGCTGAATTTCTCTAGAACCCGATGGCCTGTCCCAACCTCATGACTAAACAGAGTCATCAGTCTGTTGACTTCAAATGCCACGTTCTTCTTTGTGGACCCTCCCACTCTTGGAGAACTCAGTTCATCGGCTCTGAAGCCGCATTTGTGACACAGGAGCTCCAATTTAGTGGAAAATCCTTGATTTCCACCTTCACAGATGCCTACTTCCAGTTCATTTTCAAAACATTCTGGGCAAGGAACTTGTGCCAGCAGTTTCGTCAACTGATCCACGTGGGAAATCAGCCACTTCTGAGACTGAGCGTCTCCACAGGCAGTGTCTGCACTTCTGCTTGCTGCTATGTCCAATTTCTTCCGAGATGCAGAAACCGAAGTTGATTCACTAATTCCAGCTTGGGAAGTGGATGGAAACGGTTCTTGAGTTGCACAATCAGTCGATGAAGTGGATGGGACTGGAGAATCTGTTGCTGACATCGGTGCAGGAGTCGAAATAACCGATCGATCGTGCCGCGGAGAATCCGTTGACATTGGTGCAGGAGGTAGATCCTGCCGTTTTGCAGCCCTGGCAGCTTCTAACTGCCTGCTTCTAACTAGTTTTCCTTTCCTCGGCATTTGGCTTCTTCAGTGCACCAAAATCACAATAATAATACACGCGAAGAGTTACGAGTAGATTCTGCGTTCAACCTGAGGCGCCATGTTGTCGTCATGCAGTGGAGAATTGTGGGAGGAATCCTAAGCTTCTGATTGGCCCACGTGACCATTTCCTTTGTTCTCCCGCAAAATAGGCTCTCCTATTGAGGTCAACCACGCTATCATGACTTAGTATAGAGGAGTTCTCTCCCTTGCAGCATTCTCCTAATGGAAAGAGCTACAAAATGATACCAAACATGTCGGCATTCAAGCTTCGATCGTGTATGTTGTCAAGTGGAAAACAATGACACCGTCAGCCCCAAAAAGCAAAGAAACAATTTATTTCGGTGACAGGTAGTGTACATTTTAATATTTTATAAATATTTTCGAGCACATTTCACACTTATAAAGACCAGCGCTGGTTAGTAGGATGGTTATGCAACTCAAATCTGCAATAATCCCAACATCGACGAAAATCAAGAAAATAGTGAGTTTGCACTGCCGTATCCCCCCTTAACATACACTATGTACACCTTAACTCATTGCTTACGCAAGGATAGCATTAGGAAATTTACCTCTGTACGCAGTGTTTTTTTAAGTTTTCAAAAAATCGTACAAAGTCCAAATTTTGAATAACTGTTTAATATTTGGTACCACAAGAAAGAAAATAATTTGCACTTTCTAGCTGAAGTGCTGGATAGTTACAATATGCAGTAAGAAAATTGGGGAATTTTTTTTTTAACACCAGGTACATGCAATTTTGATTTTTTTTTTTTTTACACCTAATGTATTGTACTAATAGTCAAGAGATAGATTTTGCACAACAGTTCTGAAATCAGTATTTCCACATCAAACTATATTGATGAATGATTGACTACAGGATAAAAAAATGCTTGGAAATGACTTTTTTTAGCAAGTCAGAGAGGTGAAATCAGAAAATATACACTTACTCACTGCAATCTGTCTCTGTCTGAATAGAAGAAAATCTCAGAATGGCCTTCTGAGAGAAAGAAGGCGCCCTACTTGGCATAGTCCTCTTTTGTGTGGTACAGTTCATTGGAGGAGTAGAGAAGGTTTTCGGCATCCTCTGCATCCGAATCAATGTCTGTGTCCTCTGTAAACACCGATTCTATCTCTTCCTCTCTCTCTGATGGCGACGGCGAATTCGCTGTCACTTAGTGTCAGTCACGAAGTCGATTCGTTTCGTCTTCGCTGCAGCCACCACTTCATTCTCGTTGACTGGGACTATTTCCGCATCAGAATCATCAAGATCTTCTTCAGAAGTCCAATATCCACCTAGATCTTCTGTATCAGACCCTTCTTCCATCCACACTTCTAATACTTCGTCATTTTCATCACCGCTCGATCTTCTTCGACAACGCGACGCCATGTCGACAAGCGCATAAACACGACGTAGGGTGAGCGTAGCTTCTACTACATCTAGCTTTCTCATGGGGACTATACTAAAGAAAAGGTAACTCCAGCAAACACACATTGGATAGAGAACAAAGAGCTGTACGATTTACTTCCCTTGAAACAGCCACAGAGATAGGAAAAATTCATTACGGCAACCGCAACACGTACTTGCGCTACGTAGCCAAAGGGTGTTGGCGTCATCGCAACACGTGCTTGCGCTGCGGTAAGCAATGGGTTAAGAAAAGTAGTAAACTTGCAATAAAAGTGACAACATTGATCAGAAGGATGGTTGACAGATAAATGACACTAAATTTAGAATAATTCTGTCTTTACCGTTTCCTGTATACCTCAGGAGTCATCACTAGATAAAGAAATCATTCTAAAATTGAAAACCAAACATCTATAAATCATATCCACACAACAGATAGATATTTGACTCAATCACAATGACATGGGTGGACTCTCACGAACACCCCCCCCCCCCCAAATTCAAAAACGGTGTCAAACTCGCAGTTACTTGCTTCAAGGAAAACAATCCCAAACTTCTTCAATTTCAGTGCAACCTAACTTATGGCCATAGAAAAGCAATCAGAAATGCATACATGTATGCAAGCTTTAAGGGGGCACACAGCCTTTGCTACTTCGTAAAAAAATCATCAAAAATCAAGTTTTGAGTTTAACACAAATGAAGTCTGGAGAGTCTCCACAACACATTTGCATTGTAAATTTAAAAAACAAACATCTACAACTAATTTACCAAAAGTGTGTGTGTGTGTGCGTGCATGCGTGTGTGAGTGAGAGAGAGAGAGAGAGAGAGAGAGAGAGAGAGAGAGAGAGAGAGAGAGAGAGAGAGAGAGAGAGGGAAATCTGTTAGCGTGTGTCGCTGTGTCGATCGTGTGGTGGTTGAACATTGCTGACAGATACAGCAAAACTCGACCAAAAGGCACTAAAAACGGTGAAACGTGTTTCTGCGATGCTCTGTTTTGAGGTAGGGTAGTGAAATCGGCGTACTCAGCACCTGCGTACTCTTGACCCAACACCCCCTGCGAGAGCATTCCAAACTGCTGAGCAGCGGTTGAGAGACAACGGCATTCTAAAAATAGCTTGAGCGAGAGGGGTGCCGCAACAGTGGACTAGCCCAATTTTAAGCTTAGTTTAGGGTTGCGAACGTTAGGGTTGCGAACGCTACGGACAGACAGATGAAATCGCCTTGGCTCGAGAACAAAGAGATCGAAACTTCGTGAACTAAGCTATCCCGCATGTTCTATGGCGCCATTCTAACCTGTGTAGAGCGTGTAAAACGTCACATTCGGTTTGGAAAGATGTATTATACACAAGAAAAGCGAAGTTGCGAACGTTGATCACGCGGACAGAACTGAGTCGGCAATCTGTAAGAAAGACGCCAGAGCCGTATTTTACCTTCAATTGGTGTGCTTGCCGGCTTTTATCAAAACTACACACCACCAAACATCGATTTCATCCCCCCAAAAGATCAAGAATGGCATTTTAGGAGGAGAAAATAGCCATTTATTTATCATCAGAGTAGCGCGATTTAGCGGACAGACAGCTTCCGGTACTTCTTATTTTCTTCTTTTACTTCGATTTCTACCAAACTTAAGCCCGCCCCTTCGTGTTTCGTGACATTGATATGTAGGTGGAACCGTTATTTAAACGACTTGACCATCCGATATTACGTTAAAGGTCCTGACTTCTGTTTTTATTACATTGACTCGAGGCATAAGCAGGCCAGGAAGGAAATTGCGTCTGTCCGGATTCTAACGTTCACCACCAATCACACGCTCACAAAGTCAACAAAAACAACATTGATGAACAAACCATGTATAATTCTTAATTTAGAATAGCTGCTTTTTCCATTTGGTTGACAAAAAGAAGTCAAAATTGGTACAGTTTGTAAAAAATTCCCGACTTTTCTCAGCCATGTTCTCAACACTACCAGATTGTGAAACCTGCCTGCTACTGGAGCAAGCGATGTGAGCTGAGATGGCCAGCGATTGCTGATGTCATGTCGAGGAATTGTTACAAAATCTTCACCAAGTTCACTCAGTGTTAATATATTTATATTTCGGCTATTTTCGTTTATATATTTGTAATAATGCAAACTTTGTACTTGATCTTAGAATGACCAGCATTCATTTTTGACCACACAAAAAAAAATCTTACAGATCCATACACTATTATAGAAGTAGAAGTTTTTCAAACAAACCGTGTTATGTGTAATTTTTTCTTAAAGCTTACAGGACTGGGGCTTGTAGTTGTGAAATTTCTTATAGGACGTTAAGAGTTAAATTAAGTAGCTTTCTTGGGAAGCAGTTGCATTGTTAGTGAGCAGTGATGTTGTGGCGTATTTTGCAATATGAAAATAAGGGTTGAAAAGGAATTCCTCCTCTCACTTGCCATTTGCTGCTCTGCCTCATGTGCAGTGGCAGCTCAGTGTGAGGGAACAGCAACAGGCCTTTTACTGCTAATGGGAGCTTATGTGCTGTCATTAGAAACACAGGACCTGACAAACTGGTTTAGCAGCGAACAATCATATTTTACCTGCTGATCTTAATGGCAGTTTTCATCTTTTGAAATCTGAATATGTAAAAATATTTCATGCAAAAACTGGCATCCATTTATCATAGTGTAATCTGTTTAGTGAAGGAATTAAATCAGGGTTCCCACAGACATTAAAAAGCTGGAAAAGTTGTGAGATTTACAAAATATTTTTCAAGGACCCTGAAAAGTTAGGAAAATTCTGCTATAACTGAAAAGTCGTGGAAAAGTTGAGAAATGTCTGTAACAGTTAAAGTTCTTTTTTGGATCATGCTTATCCATGTGCCATATTTGTCACCTTTGAAAATCTGATTTTTTCCCCTCCCTGTCTCTTGGTAGTCTGCAGGAATTCTGTTGTGTTCATGCCACATCTGAGTGGTTGTGGCATGAATAAAAGAAACTTTTGATCACAACCCTTGCTCATGTTGCATCCTCTGCTTGCTGTACAGGAGGCAGAGAAGGCCAAGGAACAGGTCAAAAAGGTGCTAGAGGTGTTGAACAATGTGCTGCTGACCCGCACGTTCCTGGTGGGGGAGCGCGTGACTCTGGCTGACATCTCAGTGGCCTGCAACCTGCTCATGCTGTACCAGCATGTAAGTAATGGACAGCATGTGTGTGAGGTGTAACGCTGAGGGTAGCAGCTTGTGAGGTATTTGTGCCCAGCTTCTTGGGAGAAGTGGATGTGTGCTTCCTTGTATCGGTGTATGTTAGCGCTTCAAAATTTGTGGAGACTTTTCCCCCTGTATGTGTGGAATAAGAGCTGACCCACTGCGTCTCCCTACATCTTGACTTGCTTTTATTCTAACCATTTTGTGATCAGTGGACTTACATAGCCTACAAAGGCTGATAGACCGTAGAACATCATCCATCCATCCACGGTAGAGACATTTTACAGGCATGTTGTTCAGTTGTACAAGTTTACCATGAATTGTGACTTAGATATTTTGCTATGGGAATATTGCCTATGCAAATATACAGAAAAATGACTGGCTTAGTCGCCACAGATAAGCAGAGCTGCCAAGTGCTACGATTTAGGCGTAGCATGCTACGATTTCGACATGCTTGCTGCGATCGCCAGGGAAAAACTATGATTTTTCAAAGCCTCGAACTGAACTTTTGACCGTCATGTAGAACCCCCCCTCCCCCCCTGCTTAATGCCGGCGGTTCAGCGCTCAGCGTCGAACTCAACTTTTGACCGTCACGTAGAACAACCCCCCTCCCCCCCCGCTTCACGCCGGCGGTTCAGCGCTCAGTGTCTTGACAGGCCCCACCCACCCCCCCACGCCTTCACGCCGGCGGTTCAGTGCTTTGCGCCTGTGCAAACATCGCCATTTTACTTCTTGTGCGTGTGTGCTATGCCTATTTCTTAAATGCTACTCCAAAAAGCTCTGGATGCTACTCTTTGGCATGATGGTGGGTTGGCAGCTCTGGATAAGTGCATCTACTTATATCTCTTTGCATAGCTTTGACAGTGGCACCTTCACTTTTAAGATGTTTCCAATCACACGCTTGGCCTGCTGTAAGTTACCAGAGATGTGTAGAGATGATCTTCTTTAACACCTTCCAACAGTTCCAAGCATTGGACACTCCTGTCATGTTCCTCCTTTCCTTCACCTCTCTGCAGGTGCTTGACTCAGAGTTCCGCAAGCCCTACCAGAACACTAACCGCTGGTTCACCACCCTGATGAACCAGAAGGAGTTCCAAACTGTCATCAAGAACTTCCAGATGTGTGAGAAGATGGCGCAGTTTGATGGTGAGCAGCTGCTCAGAATTTTTTAAGTCCTCTTAGGGGTTAGATAATGTGAGCTCTTGAAAGAATGCTATGTAGGAACATCGTGGATGCTACACCTTCTACACTTATGCATGCACTTTGGCCCTCTCTCTGTCACTACCATCTCCCACTCTCTCTCTCTCTCTCTCTCTCTCTCTCTCTCTCTCTCTCTCTCTCTCTCTCTCTCTCTCTCTCTCTCTCTCTCTCTCTCTCTCTCTCTCTCTCTGTCACTACCATCTTCCACTCTCTCTCTCTCTCTCTCTCTCTCTCTCTCTCTCTCTCTCTCTCTCTCTCTCTCTCTCTCTCTCTCTCTCTCTCTCTTCCCCCCACACCCACCCACCCACCCACGCATATAGGTATGCACCTCCTATATAAGGCGTGTCTGTTGTGGACAGATGCGTAAGAGAGGGAGGAACAGCACAGCACTTGGGTTATTCCACTGGAAGCTACTCCTGTTGCCTCCAGAAATCCAAGTTCAACATTCTTTGTACTGCCCTTCAAGTGTTTCCAAAACCTAAGTCCCATCTTGTCAGTGAAGTTGAGCAGATCTTGTCACCAAGTCACATATGCAGCCATGTATGACTAACCAGGCTACAGTTGATAGTTGCATTGTCAGGTTGTTGTAGAGCTAAGTAATGTTCTCTGTTGCTATACTTGCAACTATATGTCTGTGTGTGTGAGTGTGTGAGTGAGTGAGAGTCTGTGTGTGTATCTGTGTGTGTGTGTGTGCGCCTGTGTGTGTGTGTGCATGTGTATATGTGTGTGTGCATGTGTGTTTGTGTGTGTGTGTGTGTGTGTGTGTCTGTGTGAGTGTGTGTGTGTGTGTTAAGCAGACTGTTTTCTGTATAATTTGTGTTCAAAAATGAGTATCATGGTTGAAAAATGTAATCATCATTTTTGACTCACATGCGAAGCAAAAGTGAGTCTATGTACTGAGCCGTGTCGTCCGTCCGTCCGTAAAAAACTTAAACGTTGGATTTTTCTCGGAGACTATTAAGTCTATCAACACCAAATGTGGCATGATGGTGTATGATGACAAGGCCTCAAAAAACATACATAGTGACTTGACCTTGCGTCAAGGTCACAGAAGCCATAAATGTGGTCTCAAAAACAGTCATTTTTCACATTTTCCCAATTTTCTCCCACGTTATTGAGAATGGCGACCTCAGCTACAAGTGGTATATAGGTCAAAGCAAGCCCTATCTATTGATACCAGTTTGGTTGACCTTGCTTCAAGGTCAAGGTCACAGGAGCTCTTCAAAGTTGGATTGTATACATATTTTGAAGTGACCTTGACCCTGAACTATGGCAGATAACTGTTTCAAACTTAATAATTATGTGGGGCACATGTTATACTTTCATCATGAGACACATTTGGTCACATATCATCAAGGTCAAGGTCACTTTGACCCTTATGAAATGTGACCAAAATGGGGTAGTGAACCACTAAAAGTGACTATATCTCATGGTAGAAAGTGCCAATAAGCACCATTGTGCTTCCTATGTCTTGAATTGACAGCTTTGTGTTGCATGACCTTGGATGACCTTGACCTTGGGTCAAGGTCACATGTATTTTGGTAGGAAAAATGTGTAGAGCATTTCTTTGTGTATGATGTCATTGGTAGGTTTAGTTGTTTGACCTTGACCTTGAGGGTCACCTGAAGGTCAAGGTCATGTAAAGGTCAAGGTCAAGCATGTGAGTCGTATGGGCATTGCCCTTCTTGTTTACACTTCAGTCTGGTTGTCTCATGCAAAATTCCATATCATGAACTCAATCCAGTTCGCAGGGTTGTGCCATTTCTGCGATTTGCATTGTCCAAACATACAATGCACTGTGTTATGTGCAGATTTGGGGTATAAAATTATAACAGCTCCTGCACTACTCTGTGAGTAGATAATTGTAGCTTGCATGACTCATCCTCCTCTCACAGCCCAGAAGTATGCCGAGCTTCAAGGCAAGAGTGGAGGCAAGAAGGAGGGAAAGAAGGAGAAGGAACCCAAGAAGGAGAAGGAGCCCAAGAAGGAGAAGGAGCCAAAGAAGGAGAAAGCTGAGAAGGTAAGTCCATGGTCTGTGTTGGGTTGTCAGTACCTGTGTTTGTGCAAGTGTGTGCGTGTATATGTGTGTGTATTAAGCATGTGTGCGTGAGTGAACATGTGCATTTACCAATATGTCACGTCACAGTTCATGTGCATGTCTCTTACTTGGCTGTGTGCCTGTGTAAAACTCTGTCTGCAGTTGTGTTTGTGCGTGTGTGTGTGTGTGTGCGTGTACATGTGTGCCTGCGTGCATGCATGTGTGTATGTGTTTTCCTGTGTCCATATCTATGTGCAAGTATGGAGAAAGCTTGTTTGCCTGCTGCTGTGCCTGACAGCTGCCTTGTTGACTGCTTGCAGCCCAAGGCTGAGGAAGAGGAGGACGATTTTCCCCGTGCAGTGGAGTCCAAGGACCCCTTCGATCAGTTCCCCCGCGGGTAAGTTGTCACAGCCTGTCCCGCCTCCGTGCTCTTCTCTAAAGTGTGGTTTGCCCTGTGGCAGTTCACTCCACCTCATTTGACCTCTCAGCAGTTTAAACTTGACCCTTACGTTGCAGAGTTTTTTTTTAGCAATGCGTCATTGCTCTGTGCTGATTTTCCCCCCCCCCCCCCCCCCCCCCCAGAATTTACTCCCTAAATGGTCACCGTCTTTGAAGTCAATTTTCATATTCGTCTTCACCTCTGATAAAAAAATGCAAAGAATAAAGTTGTAGCCGAGTGAATTCTGTACACAGCGGTATGCAGCACTTGAATGATATTTATCATAATACCTGCGTTTTATTCTCAAAATGAAATAAAACAACAACAACAACAAAACAGACCAATGAAATGCCTTTACACTAACTTTATTATCTAATCATGACCTCCAGCAATTATCAGGCTTGATTTCTGATAGGTTATCTAGAAAAAAGAATGACAAAAAAGGCCTCAAATCCTTACATGCACCTCAAAAGTCACCACGTACTTGCTGTGATCATGGAGTAGGGGTGTGGTTGAGAGTGGGGAAGACGCTGATCACAGTGCCTAAAAACAATCACTCTAACCTTGTTGAAAGCAAAAGATTTTCATGAGGAATTATAAGCATAACTATTTACTCATGCACAAAATGACACCAATGGAATATCTACATGTTACTACAGGTACAATGACATACTAATAAAAATGGCTGAAACTGGAAAATCACACACACACTCACACACACACACACACACACACACACACACACACACACACACACACACACACACAGCTTCTACCCAAGGCAACATGCAGTGTCCATAGCAGGTTGAAAACTATCTAGGAAATCAAGCAAAAATCTCTACAGCAGGTTCAAAATCTTCAATCTCGAAACCGTGAGTGAGGCGCGAGTTGGTCGACTGGATGGGCTGCGAAATATTGCGATGCATACCTGATTGTTTGTTCGGTCATTAGTCCGAATTATGGTGAATACATCGTCATCGAAGAAGTAAGCGAAAATCTTGTTGGCATCGTCGCTCTCAGTGTGAACAAGTGGGCCAGTCGTCTGACGGAAGGGAGGAAGCTAAGCATCTTCGGAAGCCTGCTGTCGGAAAGAGCGTGATGCGCTTCCTGATGCACGTCTTGATGCTCCCTCCGATGCACGGTTCGAACTGCGACATCTTCCCGCGATCGGAATCGCTGCAATTCTGCTTCTGCCTCAGCAACATCCTCTAGCGTGAAAGGCTCGAACTCTTCGTCCGAATTCTCACCAAACAAAAGCTCTATTTATTACACGCTCATCGATGTCTTCTGACATAACTTGACACAAAAAAACATCTAACTTCAGAGCAAATTTACTCGAAAATTTTGTAGAGATCGCCCATACAAACTACACATGTGCAGAAAGCTCACGATTTCCGCTTTCCTGCTGTGGTATTTATAGATAATTGACATCATTTTCAAGGGAGATAAACGAGTTCAAACTAACCCACCCTCAGCGATCGAGTGCGGGCGGGACCTCCTGCCGTCCCCACACAGCGGTGAAAACAAGCTCGGCGGGAATTCCCGCCGGCCGCACAGAGAAGGTTAACCTCATGTTAGGAGAATGCATTTATGTGGCAGCACAAACTGATAGTCCCATGGCTAATGTTTGGTTTTCTTACCAGTGTTCATTTCTGTTGAGTGTTCAGTCTTGCCGAGTGAATCCCATAGATATGTTGTTCCTATTGGTGCCAGGGGATCTGGTTCAGTGTCTGTCGAGGCTTTGAGACATTGGTGGCTGCTTTTAAGGGGAGATACGGCAGTGCAAACTCACTATTTTCTTGATTTTCGTCGATGTTGGGATTATTGCAGATTTGAGTTGCATAACCATCCTACTAACCAGCGCCGGTCTTTATAAGTGTGAAATGTGCTCGAAAATATTTATAAAATATTAAAATGTACACTACCTGTCACCGAAATAAATTGTTTCTTTGCTTTTTGGGGCTGACGGTGTCATTGTTTTCCACTTGACAACATACACGATCGAAGCTTGAATGCCGACATGTTTGGTATCATTTTGTAGCTCTTTCCATTAGGAGAATGCTGCAAGGGAGAGAACTCCTCTATACTAACTTATGATAGAGTGGTTGACCTCAATAGGAGAGCCTATTTTGCGGGAGAACAAAGGAAATGGTCACGTGGGCCAATCAGAAGCTTAGGATTCCTCCCACAATTCTCCACTGCATGACGACAACATGGCGCCTCAGGTTGATTGCAGAATCTACTCGTAACTCTTCGCGTGTATTATTATTGTGATTTTGGTGCACTGAAGAAGCCAAATGCCGAGGAAAGGAAAACTAGTTAGAAGCAGGCAGTTAGAAGCTGCCAGGGCTGCAAAACGGCAGGATCTACCTCCTGCACCGATGTCAACGGATTCTCCGCGGCACGATCGATCGGTTATTTCGACTCCTGCACCGATGTCAACTGATTCTCCACGGCACGAGCAATCAGTTATTTCACCTCCTGCACCGATGTCAACAACAGATTCTCCAGTCCCATCCACTTCGTCGACTGATTGTGCAACTCAAGAACCGTTTCCATCCACTTCCCAAGCTGGAATTAGTGAATCAACTTCGGTTTCTGCATCTCGGAAGAAATTGGACATAGCAGCAAGCAGAAGTGCAGACACTGCCTGTGGAGATGCTCAGTCTCAGAAGTGGCTGATTTCCCACGTGGATCAGTTGACGAAACTGCTGGCACAAGTTCCTTGCCCAGAATGTTTTGAAAATGAACTGGAAGTAGGCATCTGTGAAGGTGGAAATCAAGGATTTTCCACTAAATTGGAGCTCCTGTGTCACAAATGCGGCTTCAGAGCCGATGAACTGAGTTCTCCAAGAGTGGGAGGGTCCACAAAGAAGAACGTGGCATTTGAAGTCAACAGACTGATGACTCTGTTTAGTCATGAGGTTGGGACAGGCCATCGGGTTCTAGAGAAATTCAGCACCATCTTCGGATTGCCAGGAATGCACAAGAAGACCTTCCAGCGCCACGACCGGCTACTGACAGGTAAGAAAAACAATCATCTTGCTCAATTAAATTCCTTACATTGATCTGTGTATAATTATTGGTATTTTGTCGCGTTCTGACATGATTCTAAATCCATGAATACTGCTTCCTATGAATTGATTATTGCAGTCATCTAAGCTTTGTTTTCAGTTAGTATTTATGAATATGATCATATATTTAGTCCATGTCTTGCAATTTGCAGAAGTTGAAGTTCAGGAGGGTGCAGAGGTCCTGGAGCGTGCTGCTGCTGCTGTCAGAGAGGCCTACTCAGCAACTGATGCAGACCTTCAGGAGAGCCTTGGTGGAGGAGAGATTCCCATCATAGACATTAGTGTATCTTATGATGGGACCTGGCACAAAAGAGTCATTGTGCTGATAAGCATTTATTTTGCATTTTGTCCAACTCGGTTTTGAAGTGTCTGTAATTTTTTATAAATAGTTTCAGGAAAGATTTTGTCTAGATATTAGCTGTGGAGGTTGTTCAAGTTTCATAATGAGGGGCCAGCAATGCCATATGACTGGAGAAGTTTGATTATTGAATACTAGGACATTGAATCTTTTTCCCTTGATTTCTCAAAATACGGTTTTTGCTATATTTGAAAATACAAGGGAAAAAAGGGGACATGATACAGCCCTGAAATTTACAGGTCTTATTCTTTCTTATGTTTCCTTCATTATTACAGAATAATATTGAGATTTTCATGCATGAATCTGCTGTATTTATTCATCCAGTTGATTTCTTCAGTCTAATCAGTCATTGTGCTGATAAGCATTTATTTTGCGTTTTGTCCAACTCGGTTTTATAGTGTCTGTAATTTTTTATAAATAGTTTCAGGAAAGATTTTGTCTAGATATTAGCTGTGGAGGTTGTTCATATGTTTCAAAATGAGGGGCCAGCAATGCCATATGACTGAGGAAGTTTGATTATTGAATACTAAGACATTGAATCTTGTTTTCCTTGATTTCTCAAAATACGGTTTTTGCTATATTTGAAAATACAAGGAAAAAAAGGGAAGCATGATACAGCCCTGCAATTTACAGGTCTTATTCTTTCTTATGTTTCCTTCATTCTTACAGAAGAATATTGATATTTTCCCATTCTTCTTGTTGTAATTGTCTAAAATGTGTCTGGGAAACAGGGTTTTCACGGCATAGCTTATGGGATAGTGGACCTCAAATTCAGAAAATTGGTTAGACTGCATAGAAATTGATGCCCTTCTGTAAAATGTTTGAGTTGATGTGTATCTTGCTGAATAAAATAAATGGTGTAGTTATGAGTTGTAGTTTTTGAGTTTTGTATTTTTAAATATATTGCATGTGGCGGCCATCTTGGAAGGTTTCCATGGCAACAGAAGGTTTAAAAAATTTTATCTTCACAGTTTTTAATACCCAACATGTGTACCTTTGATATGAAAATAATTATGTATTTAGAAAAGAACTGCTTTACTCCAGCCCTATAGGCACTGCCATATCCCCCCTTAATTGCACCACTGGGGCACAGGAAGCCTCTGCTGGCCCAAGGCCATAAGGAATCAGAAGTTTCTAGTGGTAAGGATGATATGAGAATGAAATTACAAGTAGGCAGGTTTCACAATAATGGTTTCCATTTTTCCTTTTCACACACACACATCATGGGGAAAAAAAGTCAAAACCAAAGCAAATAAAGATTGAAATGCAGACAGTAGGTTTATTTTGTTGTAAAACAAAAACAAAAATTATATGGAAAGCGATAGTTTTGACAGAATCCTGGTTCAAAGACACCAACCCTCCTGATCCAAAGAAATCTCTCGCAATCTTTGTAACTGCCAAAAAGGTGCCTAAAGCTTGTAGAAATGAGCTTCTAACAACAAAAACTAAACAAACTATATCTTCCCTGGAAAAACAGTTCATAAAAGGTTTTTCAAATGGCCATTTTCTTCTTGTGAGACCATTCGGTTGTCCCCGCCTGTGTAATTTTATGGACGCTGGACCTTTTAACTTCTTGTACACATATTCAAATGCATAATTACTAACTTGAAAGCCTTTGAAAGTTAAGTACAAACATTAAACAACATGGCAACAACAGTAATATGTGATTATACAAACAAATTGTAGCCTGGTAGACTGTTTAGTATCCTACCCCCCTAATTCCCAAAATACAGCAAACACATATATGAAGTTACTTTAACTTTCAATTGTCAAAAAATCCAACTCAAATTAATATTCCAGCAGCTTTATGAAGGAATTCAAGTAGCAAACAATGTAGAATGCTATGATTTGGGCCCATTTATGGTGTATATGTGACAAATTTTTATAAACTTCACATGGACGTAGAACCTTTGAACTTTTCTACACATCTTCAAATGCCTTATCACCACATTGAAAGCAATTCAGGGTAAAGTACAAACATTAATCAACATGGAAACAACATAACAAGATTATTTTGCATATAAATTGTAGCTTGGCAGGCAGTATAGTACCCTATACCCCCCATTTACAAAAATGCGGTGTCGAACAAAATGAAACTTGTGACGGGTCTATTGATGGAATGAATTTACAGACCTGCCAACCCACCATCATGCCAAAGACTGAAAGAGTAGCATCCAGAGCTATTTGGAGTAGGTGAGGGGGGGGGAGGGGGGGGAAGGCGGCGAGATAAACTGAACCGGTGGTGTGGAAGGGGGGGGGGGAAGAGATAAGGCTGTGAAGGGGGCGCGATAAGCTGAACCGGGCGGCGTGAAAGGGGGGGGGGGGGGGGGGGAATGACTGGGCCTGTTGATTGATCACTCCTCTGTAGGAGCCAGCCAGAACCCCATCAACATTGTGAAAATCTGCCCACACAAAATCGCCAACCCTGATGACATTGGGGTTGGAAACGTGCTGGCGGTCTTTGTATTTGGAGGGGTTGGACATTTTTAACACACTGAGTAATCCATCTTTGAGACCGCAGAGTTGGATGGATGTATGGATGAATGGATGAATGGATGGGCGAATAGGTGCATGGACGAGTGGATGAATGAATGGATGGATGAATGTATGAATGAATGAATGAATAGATAACTGAAGGGAGGGACGGACGGACGGACGGACGGATGGGTGAATGGATGGGTGGATGGGTGGGTAGGTGGATGCAACTTTAAAATCGCTGGAGATTCTGAAAACGAGCAAATCACGCTTCCGATTCCTGAGTCATTTGTGTTTATTGAATCTCTTGCGAGACACAGTGTGTCTATTTTTGTCCCGACTCAAAGCGGGAACTCGTACGCCTTGAACGTTCGCAACGCTGTCTGTCCACGTTCGCAACGCCGTCTGTCTGTGTTGCGAACGGAGGTTGCGAACGCTACGGACAGACAGATGAAATCGCCTTGGCTCGAGAACAAAGATATCGAAACTAAGTGAACTAAGCTATCCCGCATGTTCTATGGCGCCATTCTAACCTGTGTAGAGCGTGTAAAAAGTCACATCCCGTTTGGAAAGATGTGTATTTACACAAGAAAAGCGAAGTTGCGAATGTAGATCACACGGACAGAACTGAATCGGCAATCTGTAAGAAAGACGCCAGAGCCGTATTTTACCTTCAAGTGGTGTGCTTGCCGGCTTTTATCAAAACTACACACCACCAAACATCGTTTTCATCCCCCCCAAAAATCAAGAATGGCATTTTAGGTGGAGAAAATAGCCATTTATTAATCCTCAGAGTAGCGCGATTTAGCGGACAGACAACTTCCGGTACTTCTTATTTTCTTCTTTTTCTTCGATTTCTACCAAACTTAAGCCCGCCCCTTCGTGTTTCGTGACATTGATATGTAGGTGGAACCGTTATTCAAACAACTTGATCATCCGATATTACGTTAAAGGTCCTGACTTCTGTTTTTTATTACATTGACTCGAGGCATTTGCAGGCCAGGAAGGAAATTGCGTCTGTCCGGATTTTAAGGTTCGCCACCAATCACACGCTCAAAAAGTCAACAAAAACAACATTGATGAACAAACCATGTATAATTCTTAATTTAGAATAGCTGCTTCTTCCATTTGGTTCACAAAAAGAAGTCAAAATTGGTACAGTTTGTAAAAAATTCCCGACTTTTCTCAGCCATGTTCTCAACACTACCTGATTGTGAAACCTGCCAGTAGATTAATTTAACCTGTCCTGCTTTGAGAGAAAAGTGTTTGACCTAAAGCTAATTCAATTTGGGCCCATCTCTGTTTTGAGAAAATGTCAAGTGCTTTGTTGTGGTTTCACTTTGCACAGATGATTTGCCTCAAAGTACATTGTTATTTGCCTTGTATTTAATGGTGCCTGTTGATGGGATTCCATCAAGTGTTCTTTTGTCAGAAACCAAGCCCTTATATTGGGGATATGAATAGATCCACCTCGTCTCCCACTGTGATTCACCTAAGACCAATAACTAGTGAAACTGAAACTTGTCTTGCTCTTACTCTAACCAGCTCTAGTGATTTTCTTGGTCAGTTGCCTTACATAGCCTGCAAAGGCTGGTAGGCCATTAGACTTTATTCATTCATTCTTTTGTTCAGAACATTCAACATGGACGAATTCAAGCGCACCTACTCCAACAACGACACCGTGACCGTGGCGCTGCCCTACCTGTGGGAGAAGTTTGACAAGGAGAACTACTCTATCTGGTACTGCGAGTACACACAGGACCTCTCCCGAAACCAGGTCTTCATGACCTGCAACCTGGTCGGAGGTAGGCCTCCCTTCGTGCAAGTCCCATCTGTCCTTTTGGGGATGGGTTCAGTTGTCACTTCTTTGAAGTTACAATCCATTTTGGCTCCAGTGTGAGTTATGTGCTTCTTGAAAAGATTTGGCATCCCAGATAAGTGACCAAGTGATCAAGTTTTGTTGTTAACCCTTACGCTGCTGAGGTTTCTTTGCATATCGTCATTGCTGCTTGCTGACCTATTTTCCCTAAATTTACTCCAAAAACGGTCACCGTCTTTGAAGCCCATTTTCATATTCTTCTTCCCCTCTGATCAAAAAGTGCAAAGAATAAAAGTTGTAGCTGAGAGAATTCTGTACACAGTGGTATGCAGCACTTGAATGATATTTATCATAATACCTGCGTTTTATTCTCAAAATAAAATAAAACAACAACAACAAAACAGACCAATGAAATGCCTTTACACTAACTTTATTATCTAATCATAACCTCCAGCAATTATCAGGCTTGATTTCTGATAGGTTACCTAGTAAAAAGAAGGACAAAAAAGGCCTCAAATCCTTACATGCACCTCAAAAGTCACCACGTACTTGCTGTGATCATGGAGTAGGGGTGTGGTTGGGAGTGGGGAAGACGCTGATCACAGTGCCTAAAAACAATCACTCTAACCTTGTTGAAAGCAAACGATTCTCATGAGGAATTATAAGCATAACTATTTACTCATCCACAAAATGACACCAATGGAATATCTACATGTTACTACAGGTACAATGACATACTAATAAAAATGGCTGAAACTGGAAAATCACACACACACGCACACACACACACACACACACACACACACACACAGCTTCTACCCAAGGCAACATGCAGTGTCCATAGCAGGTTGAAAACTATCTAGGAAATCAAGCAAAAATCTCTACAGCAGGTTTAAAATCTCCAATCTCGAAACCGTGAGTGAGGCGCGAGTTGGTCGACTGGATGGGCTGCGAAATATTGCGACGCATACCTGATTGTTTGTTCGGTCATTACATTAGTCCAAATACATCGTCATCGAAGAAGTAAGCGAAAATCTTGTTGGCATCGTCGCTCTCAGTGTGAACAAGTAGGCCAGACGTCTGACAGAAGGGAGGAAGCTAAGCATCTTCGGAAGCCTGCTGTCGGAAAGAGCGTGATGCGCTTCCTGATGCACGTCTTGAAGTTGATCTACTTGACGATGCTCGCTCCGATGCACGGTAACGGTTCGAACTTCGACATCTTCCCGCGATCGGAATCGCTGCAATTCTGCTTCTGCCTCGGCAACATCATCTAGATTGAAAGGCTCGAACTCTTCGTCTGAATCCTCGCCAAACAAAAGCTCTATTACACGCTCATCGATGTCTTCTGACAAAACTTGACGCAAAAAAAACATCAAACTTCGGAGCGAATTTACTCGAAAACTTTGTAGAGATCGCCCATACAAACTGCACATGCGCAGAAAGCTCGGGATGTCCGCTTTCCTGCTGTGGTATTTATAGATAGTTGATGTCATTTGCAAGGGAGATAACCGCGTTCAAACTAACCCACCCTCAGCGATCGAGTGCGGGCGGGATCTCCCGCCGTCCGCACACAGCGGTGAAACCAAGCTCGGCGGGAATTTCCCGCCGCCGCACGCTAAGGGTTAAGATTGGTGAACTTTAATGAGATTGAAAACACTTGTACTGGCACTGTGTAGGCTGTACCCCTACTGTGTAGGCTGTACCCCCACACTGAGTAGGCTGTACCCCCACACTGAGTAGGCTGTACCCCCACACTGAGTAGGCTGTACCCCCACACTGAGTAGGCTGTACCCCTACTGTGTAGGCTGTACCCCCACACTGAGTAGGCTGTACCCCCACACTGGTAGCCTTGTACCTCCACACATGTGTATGCTGTACCCCACCATTGAGTAGGCTGGTGCCCACACTGTGTAGGCTGTACCCCCACATTGAGTAGGCTGTACCCCCACTGTGTAGGCTTTACCCACGCTAGGCTGTACCCACTGTGTATGCTGTACCCCCACACTGAGTAGGCTGTACCCCCCCCACTGTGTAGGCTGTCCCCACACACTGAGTAGGCTTGTACCCCCCCACTGTGTAGGCTGTCCCCCCCCACACTGAGTAGGCTGTACCCCCACTGAGTAGGCTGTACCCCCGCTGTGTAGGCTGTAACCCCCACATTCAGGGTGAACATTTTCCGCAGATCCGGATTTCCTCGGGATTTGATGACCAATTTGGTCACTCTCAAGATTCGTGTAAATCCGTTGAGAAATTTTTAAGGGGGGGGGGGGGGTTGGGTTTAACCGCACCGGCTGATAGGTAGCCATTTTGATGCCTCGGCCAATCGTGCAAATCTGCTTAAAAGCACACGAAACAGAATCGGAAACTAGTTTGAACCCAATAGAAACGCTTCAAAAGAGAAGCCTCTGTCCTATCCTTTGCTCTGATTGGTCGCTTAACCCGTGCGCAGCGCGTGATCGTGGCCGAATTGATGAACGAAACTAGCTTCGGCTCTTTTCGACATAAGGAACGCACGGCGTCTTTAGTATCAATCAACCAATTGCAAGAATGCCGAGGAGGGATGCAAAGAAGTTTGCAACGCTGCATAAATTTGGGAAAAAGCCGAAGAAAAAAGGAAGACAACGGTAGACTTGTTAACAGCCTCCGGAGCGGAGAATTCGACAGTGATCGCTTCTGTTTTCGATCGACACTGCACCACGTGCGAGCGGCGATTCAGCAGCTACCAC